>ML300814.1:0-142184 GCA_005239505.1 Nicotiana paniculata
CAAGCAGTCCTTAACTTCAAGTTTCAAGTTCAAAAGTTAAGGACAAGCAGTCCTTAACTTCAAATT
Source organism: Nicotiana paniculata (assembly GCA_005239505.1). Classification (NCBI taxonomy): domain Eukaryota; kingdom Viridiplantae; phylum Streptophyta; class Magnoliopsida; order Solanales; family Solanaceae; genus Nicotiana; species Nicotiana paniculata. The sequence continues at coordinate 67 of ML300814.1, forward strand.
TCAAGTTCAAAAGTTATAGGTCCTGAACTTCAAGTTTCAAGAAGCTGTCATTAACTTTAAGTTTCAAGTTTAAAATTTAAGGACAATAGGTCCTTAACTTCATGTTTCAAGTTAAAAAGTTAAGGACAAGCAGTCCTTAACTTCAAGTTTCAAGTTCAAAAGTTAAGGACAATAGGTCCTTAACTTATAGTTTCAAGTTAAAAAGTTAAGGACAATAGGTTCTTAACTTATAATTTTCAGTCCTTAACTTAAAGTTCAGGTTAAAAAGTTAAGGACAATAGGTCCTTGACTTATAGTTTTCAGTCCTTAACTTTGAGATCCAAGTCCGTCGTCCTTAACTTTTATGAACACATTTAACTAAAAATTCATAAACACAGATAGTTTATGAATTCGAATGACTATTTTCATAAAATATCCTTACATAATCAAATATATTGATTGAACCACAAACAAAAAAACTACTGAATAACATTATCACAAAAATCCGATCCTTATTCGACACTAAAATCAACTTATAATCGTTATTTTCAAAATTTCAAACATACTTCATGCAACACACAACATTGATCTCGATTAAACATATACAAAAACAAAAAAGTAAATATATCAAATAAAACAATTGCAACTGGTTCGAGTTCGATAAATTACGAGTTCAATCGTACAGAGAAGATGACGAAGGAAAAATCAACTGAAAGTGATTTGAATGCAAAGATGGTAAAGAGCTCTGAAAACTTTGCCTCGCAATTTTCCCTCTTTTTGAATAAAACAAGGGTTTTAACATATAAGAAGTAAACAAAGGGCAAAACAGTCTTTTCAAATCAATTTTAATAGAGTAATGGTTATTTTTGCTCAGCATTAGAAATGTTGGATAAAAAATAAACACCACCTTTATTAGTGGCTACCACATACAAATTTTACTTTTGTTTTCTGGACGGCCCAACCTTGTTGACATGCTTAAATTTTGTCATGTGGCTCTCAATTTTGCGTAATCCATTGAATTTGTACTCACTTTTAAAAATAGTTAACTTTAGGTATTTTCACGACCCGAAATTCTCACCATCGAAATCGTAATGACGCCTAATGTTTCACTTGCTAGCAAGCCAACATTAGAGATCATTAAGCCATTTCTAAACCCTTTTCAGTGATTTACAACAATTAAGGTACAATAAGTTAGAAAGAGGGCGAAAATCCATAATAGTATTAACATTTATACACAAATACCCAGAATCTGAAGTCATAGTCCACGAACATTCTAAGATTTACTACAAACATTTGTCCGAAAAAAGTACAACTATTTGAATAAAGGAAAAATAGTAAACATAAAGGATAGACGGGGACTTCAGGGCTTGTGAACGCCGACAGGATTACCTTGAGTCTCCGATCAGATGAAGCCAACAGCTAACTCAGGGTCAACTCGATCCAACACCAAAATCTGCACAGAAAGTGCAGAGTGCAGTATCAGTACAACCGACCCCATGTACTAGTAAGTGTCGAGCCTAACCTCGACGAAGGAGTGACGAGACTACGGCAGGACACTCACAATAAAACCTGCATACAGTGAATAATAATGATAGAAAAAAAGGCAGAATAACGTAAAAACAGTAAGTTGCAAGGAATAATATAACATCCAACGTGTTTCATCAGTGTTCAACTATAACCAATCCTTAAGTGCAATTCAAAGCTACCGTACAACTTACACAGTCAAAGAAAGAACATAAACACATAATTTGTTGTGCCGCGCAACCCGATTTCACCGTACATATCACAATCCTCCCTTATTTCCCCTTAATATCATAAACAACAAAGTACAGATAAAAGTGTTGCGGTGTGCAACCCGATCCCACCATATCATAATAATCACAACCACGGTTTACCCTTATTTCACCACATTCCACCCTTATTACACCTATTGCGACGTGCAACCCGATCCCACCGTATAATATCAATTCACCCTTATTCCTCCTCAATATATCACCCGTATTTCACCTGTAGCGGCGTGCAACCCGATCCCACCATATTCATATCAATTACACAAGAAATATAGAAACTCCACAAATTAACACAAGACCCTTCTCAATACTTAAACTTCAGAACAAGGTGAATGGAAATCTTATACTCAATAAAACTTTACGCAAGTAATACTACTAAGAGGGACCCAGCCAGAATATCACTAAATCACAAATAAGAACGATTTAAGCAAGTAATAGGGAGTAAGGAAACTACAGATTAACAATTATCTTCAACAAGGAGAAACAATATCTAACAAGTAGCAATTAGGCATGAAAATACAAGTAGGAGTGTAACAATTAAAGCAAGGAAGAAATAATATATAGAGAACGGGAAAGAAACAGGAAAAACAGATAAATTAGCGACACATAAGTACTCGTCACCTCACATATATGCCGCTCATATGATTTTTCATATAGCAATTAAGGCAAGGATTCCTAATCCCTCAAGTCAAGGTTAGACACAAGACTCACCTCGATCCACAGGCCACTTATTTCTCAATTACTGCTTTTCCTCTATATTCCACCTCCAAACCATTCGTATCTAGCCATAATTAACTTAGTAACATCAAATATTGCTAAAAAAATCAATTATAATGCATAAATTGAAGTTTTTCAAACTTTCCCCAAAAAGTAAAAAATCTACCACGGGCCTGCTTGGTCAAAACTTGAGGTTCGGACCAAAACACATTCACCCATTCACCCCCGAGCCCGAATATGTAATTAGTTTCGGAATCCGACCCCAAATTGAGGTCTAAATCCCCAATTTATAAAAAATCCCAATTCTTTCAAAATCCCTAATTTTTTACCATGAAAGAACAAGGTTTAGGGCTAGAAATTTAATGGGTGATGTTAGAAATGGAAGAAATTGAGTTAAAGAGTACAAACCTATGAATTAGTGTTGAGTTTCTCCTTCAAAATTTCTCCTAGGCCGATCTCTAATAGAGGGTTTATGAAAAATGGGTAAATCCCGTTTTTGAAATGTTTTAAGGTCTGGGCATCAAGCATTCTTCGCGTTCGCAAAGGGCCTGCCGCGTCCGCGATGCACATCAGCCTAAAGGGCTTTTGCGTTCGCGAAGAGTTGCACGCGTTCGCGATGTTCTTCCCCCCTGACCTTCACATTCGCGAACCTTGGGCCGCGTTTACATAGAACAACTCACTGATCCCCAGCCCACCTCCAATACATTACGCGTTCGCGTCTTGCCGGTCGCGTTCGCGAAGAGCCGATCCCCTAGTGCTCCGCGTTCGCGACCATGGCCTCGCGTTCGTGTAGAACAAACCATCCCCTAACCCAGCTTACACTTTGCGTTCGCGAGAGATCCTTCGCAAACACGAAGAAGGAAACCAGAAGGTATGTGAAGCTGCAGAAAACCAGATTTTCTAAGTGTAAAACTTCCCATAACCTATCCGAAACTCACCCGAGCCCTAGGGGCTCCAAACCAAACATGCACACAAGTCCTAAAACATCATATGAACTTGTTCGCGCGATCGAATCGCCAAAATAATACCTAAAACTACGAATTTAGCACCAAATCAAATGAAATTTTCAAGAAAAGCTTTAGAATTTCTACTTTCACAACCGAGCGTCTGAATCACGTCAAACTGACTCCGTTTCTTACCAAATTTCAAAGACAAGTTATAATTATTATATTGAACCTGTACCGAGCTCCGCAACCAAAATACGGGCTCGAAAAAATCCAAACATCAACAGATTCTTAAAACCATTAAATTTTTAAAGATTTTAATTTTCAACAAAAATCATATCTCGAGTTACGGACCTCAGAATTCGACTCCGGAGTTATGCCCAGGTCCTATATTTTAATACGGACCCAACGGGACCGTCAAAATACGGGTTCATATCCGTTTACTCAAAATGTTGATCGAAGTCAACTAAAATCAACTTTTAAGGCAAAAATTCTTGTTTTTATCAGTATTTAACAAAGCCTTCCGGATCAATATCCGGACTGCGCATGCAAGTCGAGAATGACTAAAATGAGATATATATGAGATATATATATAAGGGTTCAAAACACATATTTAGTTCTAAAACATGAGATGACCTATCGGTCATCACATGTATATACATTTTTTTTGTGAAAAGACATATTTTTCTCTTCTTCTTCTTCGATGTTGCTTTTATCTTCTTTGTGCTTAGGGTTTCTTTTTCTTTTTAGTCGTAAAATGAATTTGTTGAATTTATTATTATTTTGACAATTTGATGATCAGGGCTTGTTCTTTTATGAGTATTAAGTTATATTTCAAATTTGAACTCATTTGGAGTAAATATAGGTGTTGTATTTTTTAAATTCGAAGAACAAGTTTATATTTAAGAATTTAAGATTCGAAATCTGAAGTTGCATTTGAACAGATTGAACTACTTAAGATTCAAATTTCTGAAGTTACATTTGATAGATAGAAAAACTACATATTTGATTTTTTGAAGTTGCATTAAAGAGATTGAACTACTTAAGATTTGAATTTCTAAAGTTGTATTTGAAATATAGAAGAACTTTTAATTTGATTTCTGAAGTTGCATTGACGAGATTAAACTACTTCATATCCGAGCTGATACACTTTGCACATTTTTGTGCAATACGCAATAATTTTAATGATAGCCCCAAAAGTGGGTACATATAAAATGCCCCTAGTAAATGTTAGCGTTTTCCTTTCGGCTCCTCCCCGCACCCCACACACCCCACACCCCACACCCCTCCTTTGCTTTCAAAAATGTGTAAAGCATTTTATTGTTAAATAAAACTTGAGTTTTATTTTTTTATTCCTTTGAAATTAAACCATATATTTTATAAATACGCTAAATCAAAAAATTTGTAAAGAAATTTAAAGATGTTTGAAACTATGAAAATCTCCTTTTCAAGTTTTAAAGTTTTTTTTCTACATTTTCAATTGTTGTTCTAATATTTTAGAACTTTAAATTAAACTACTACAATTATCATATCTATCATTTAGATTTTTAAAAACAAGAACCAATGTAGTCTATTCAAATAAATTGTTAGTATTTCATCTTGTATCTTTTATTTTCGAGCTTGGAATAAGTATAATTAGAGTCTAACCTAATTGTACTATCCCGGAGCATTCATTTTCTTTAATGAAAAGGACCTTTAATAATATTTAATTTACATGCAACTTATAAATGACAAAATGTTATATCAAAACGAGATAACGAAACACACATGGCACCCGAAAGAAAAATAATTTGTACCCTTGGAATCACTGCAGCTTACGCTCTAGATAATATTAGATTTTTATGATGTGCTTTTGTGTTGACTATTTTCGTTCAATTCTTCAACTTAACTGTAGGTATTCGTTTAGAGTTTATTAACTGCAATAAACTATTACAACATTACTTTGTTATTGTAATAGTAACAATGAAGTTGATCAATTAATTCAACTTTGTTGAACACTCAAATTACTGATAGTAGTAGTCAATTTCAGGAACATATGCTTCGGTAATCATTCTCCTCTATAAAATTGCAATGAAAAAAATTGAAATCTTGCTGTATTTCTTTTCTAGAAATCATTGCAGCTTACACTTTAGGTAGTATTAACTTTTGTGATGTTTTTTTTTGGTTGATTATTTTTGTTTAATTGTTCAACATAATTGTAGGCACTTTTACTTTCCCCCAAGAACTGTTTTCATCGCCAGAAAAATGGTATGGAATCGCCTGCTGATTTGATTAATTATTGTCGTTATAGATACTAAAAACTTAAAGTACCATACAAATTTTGTGGCTTTTTTTCATCAACAAAGAAGAGTCTGACCAACATTATTTTAGCAATAAATTTGCATCAAGAAAAATAATCAAAATTAAAAAATATTGCAACAATCGTAGTATGTTATTTCAAACAATATGAGTATTACAATCTTTATGAATCGTCTGATTCTTCTTTCCAATAGCAAATAGAAAAGCCTTCGAGCTTAATCTTGAATTTTATTTCATTTTAATCCAAGTGCTTGAAGCTTGATCTTGACGTATTTTTAGTTCAAGGGCTTGCAGCTTATTCTTGAATCTTCGTCTTGATCTTTTAATCCTTAGAACACTTGAATGCTTATAGCTTTTTAGAGAAATCTGCAGCGTTTGATCTACGAGCTTTCTCTTGATTCTTGTTATAATTTCTGGTGTCTTTTATGGGTTATGAAGACCCTATATATAGTTCTAGGAGGGAAGAGTTATGATAAGAACAAACTCTTTCCGAGCAATCAAATTGAAGTGTGACAAATGCCGCATTTGATAGGCCATAACATGTCATTTCTGTACGTGGAGCGATTTTATTGGCCTTTTAATTTGACGCGACATGTCTTGTCATTTTGACATGTGGCATGATCCTTTTGGCTCTTTTGTTTGACTTCGCGTGCCACGTCATTTGACACGTGACACCAAATTAGGCCTCTAGAAAGATGACATTTTCGGCTTAATGAAGTGTGTCAATTATTTTTAGCCCAACTAAATGGGGTAGCCCAGTCAATATTTATCGAACTTAAATAAGTAATCAAATTATATTGTAAAAATTGCACGGGACACCCTATTTGGTCGCCCCCATTTAACCTATACCCGTTTTTTTAAAAACTCTTAACTTGTACCCACTTTTAAAATAACTTCAGCTCCCCTTTCACTCACTGAGCTGAAGTTCACCAGTTAAGCTGAAGTACGCCAGTTATAAAGACAAAACTTCAGCATACGGAGCTGAAGTTCCCCAATTACAAAGACAAAACTTCAGCTCTAGAGTTGAAGTTTTCCAGTTACAAAGAGCTGAAGTTCCCAAGTTATAAAGACAACAACTTCAGCATAAGGGACTGAAGTTCCCCAGTTACAAAGACAAAACTTCAGCTCTAGAGTTTTGTCTTTGTAAACTGGGGAACTTCAGCCTTTTTATGCTGAAGTTGTTGTCTTTATAACTTGGGAACTTCAGCCCCGTATGCTCAAGTTGTTGTCTTTATAACTTGGGAACTTTAGCTCTAGAGCTGAAGTTCCCCAGTGTAACTGGAGGCACTTCAACCTTGTATGCTGAAGTTTTTGTCTTTGTAAATGGGGAACTTCAGCATCGTATGCTGAAGTTGTTGTCTTTATAACTTGGGAACTTCAGCCCCGTATGCTGAATTTCCCCATTTACAAAAGACAGAACTCAGCTCTAGAGTTGAAGTTCCCCAGTGTAACTGGGGGAACTTCAGCCCGTATGCTGAAGTTTTATCTTTATAACTGGGGAACTTTATGCTGAAGTTCCCCATTTACAAAGACAAAAACTTCAGCTCTAGAGCTGAGGTTCCTCAGTGTAACTGGGGGAACTTCAACCCCGTATGCTGAAGTTTTTGTCTTTATAACTGTGAAGTTCCCCATTTACAAAGACAAAAACTTCAGCTCTAGAGCTGAAGTTCCCCATTTACTAGAGCTGAAGTTCGCAAGCTACTTCAGGCCCGTCTACTAGAATGCTGAAGTTTTGCGTGATTGCCTTTGTTACTTCAGCCCCGCATGTTGAAGTTATGCGCAAAAGCGGGTACGGATGCAATTTTTTTTACAAAGCGGGTATAAGTTAAAACGTGGCACAAAAAGTGGATACGGATGCAAAAGCCCCAATTATATTAGCTCTTAATTTATTTGGACTAGTATATTTAAAATATAATCCAAAAATTTTATTAAATTTGAATTCAATAAGTTTTACATGTCTATAAATACCCCTGCTTCAAGACTTGTCGAGCTAACAATATACTTTGATGACTAGACATGAAGTAGAAATTTATTCGGACTTGTGGATCAAACAAATCATTGAATATTGCTAACAAAGTAGCCTATTAATTCATGAATAAAAATGGCTTCCATTTGCTTATTGAACCTACGTCAGTTTTTTGCATTTGACATTCTTTCCCAGGTGGCATGGAATATCACATTGAATATTGAATATTCTAGTATCATTATATGCCATCCACTTAATTATATATTTACCTTCATTAATTCGCTAGTAGGGACAACATGTACAATATTTTTAAGGCAAATATAGAAGCAAAAGCTAACTTTGATTGATTAATGTTATCCGCATAGCCTCAATCCTCCAGAATCATTAAATCCAAATAGGAATCGAATTCGTTGGACACGAAAGGATTAAGGGTGTGGTTGGTATAACAAAAAACTATTTTTTAAGAAAATTTTATTTTAGAAAATAAGTAGTAATCTTACTCATTTTTCGGTTTTTGGTACGTAAATTAAGGAAAATAACTTCTCAAGAGTATTTATAAATTATAATTTAGATACAATAAACATGAAGCCAAAAACTTTCGAACCAACAACTTTCCGAACCCACAAATTTCATAAGCTTCTGAACTGCTAAATTTTCGAACCTGTAAACTCCATAATTTCTAAACCCGCAAACTTCCAAACACATAAACCTCCTAACTCATAACGTTGGAACTTGTAAAATTTCGAACCTGATTGAAAAATAAAAAACTAGAACTAAAAATATAAGAAAAAATATTGCAGGGGACAGAAAATTATAAATACAAAAAAAATTTGCGGGGGGTGGAGGAGGGGGGGAGGTGGGAATGGCATAGAAAAACGAAAAAAAATTGAAAATTGAAGTTGGAGGGAGTTAGATGTGAAATTAGGTGGAGTTTTTTGAAAATATTTTCTTAACTTTTTCTGGGAAGTCATTTACTCCAATTTCAGAAAAATATGATATCTAGGAAAATATTTTCTAAACTATTTTGTGCAACCAAATAATGGACAATGGGAAAACATTTTCCGAAAAATATTTTCCGGCACACCAAACACACCCAAAGTCACGCGACCTTTGCGTAATCGATCCCACGTCGGATAAATCTTGCAGTAGCATCTTTCGCAGCTTATAAATAGTTGCATGTCCTTCCTTTGTTGATCATCAATTATAATGTTTGCAAGTTGTTCGAACCAGTCTTTAACGATTCAGAAGAATTGACACCAAGGTAATTTTACCTTCTTTCTTGTGCTTTCTTCTCTTTTTCTTTACTCCGTTTTCTCTTTTTTTTATAAGTAACTTCGTCAAACTACAAAGTACTTTAAAAGTTTGAGACGAAGGCCTTTAAAGTACGCGATGAAGGTCTTTAAAATTTGTCGTGAAGACCCATAAAAGTTCGTGCAAAGATCCTTAAAAGCTCAAGGTCTTTAAAAATTCACAGTGAAGACCTTTAAAAGCTCGCGGTGAAGACCTTTAAAAGCACGCGATGAAGACCTTTATTCTTGGTGGAGACCCTTAAAAACTCGTGGTAATGAAAACTAATGAACTCCAACTTCTACATTCGATGCCGAAACTTATCAAATCATGTCCGATTGACCTAAAATTTTGCAAAGTCATAAATAACATAATGGACCCATCAAAATTTCCATAACTAGATTCCCACCCCGATATCAATAAAGTCAACTCCCGTTCAAACTTCCAAACCTTTCATTTTCTACTTTCGCCATTTCAAGCCAAATTTAACTACAGACTTCAAAATAAATTTCGAACACACTCCTAAGTGTGAAATCATCATACAGAGTTATTGGAACAATCAAAATTCCATTCCAGGGTCGTTTGCACATAAGTCAACATCCTGTCAACCTTTTTAACTTAAGCTTCCAACCTTGAGACTAAGTGTCTCAAATCATTCCGAAATGTTTCCAGAACCAAACCAACTACCTTGGCAACACAACGATAATTGAACACATAATAAGGAGTAAATGGGGGAACGGGGTTGTAATACTTAAGACGACTGACCGGATCGTTAAATTCTTCCCCTATTAAACAAACGTTTGACCTCGAACGGGTTTAGAATCATACCTGGAGTCTCAAATAGGTGTAGATATTTGCTGCACATCTCCCTCTTAATCTCCCAGGTAGCTTCTCCGACTGGCTGGCCTCAGCGCTGTATTTTCATTGAAGCTATGTTCTTTGATCTCAACTTTCGAACCCGCCGGTCCAAAATGGCCACCAGCTCCACATCATAAGTCACATAACCATCCAACTGCACCGTACTGAAATCCAAAACATGAGACGGATCCCCGACATACTTCCGGAGCATGGATACGTGAAGCACCGAATGAACACCCGATAGACTAGGCGGCAACACAAGTTCATAGGCGACCTCTCCTATCCTCTTAATTCCTCAAAAGGCCCAATATACCGAGGGCGCAACTTACCCTTATTCCCAAACCTCATAACACCCTTCATAGGAAAAACTCAGAGTAGTACCTTCTCTCCTACCATGTAAGCAACATCGCGAACCTTCCGGTCGGCATAACTCTTATGTCTAGACTATACCGTGTGAAGTCAATCCTGAATCAATTTAACCTTTTCCAAAGCATCCTGAACTAAATCAGTACTCAATAGCCTAGCCTCACCCGGCTCAAACCAACCCACCGGAGACCGAAACCGTCTCCCATACAAAGCCTCATACAGATCCATTAGAATGCTCGATTAGTAGCTGTTGTTATAGGCAAACTCTCCAAACGGCAAAAAATGATCCTAAGAAACCCCAAAATCTATAACACAAGCGCGTAACATATCTTCCAATATCTGAATAGTGCGCTCGGACTGTCCGTCCGTCTAAGGGTGAAATGTTATACTCAACGGAACCTGTGTGCCTAACTTTCACTGCAATGCTCTCCAAAACTGTGATGTAAATTGCGTGCCCCGATATGAAATGATAGACACTGGCACACCGTGTAGGCGAATAATATCTTGGATATAAATCTTAGCCAACCGATCTGAAGAATACGTAGTACCGATTGGAATAAAATGCGCGGATTTGGTCAACCGATCCAGAATCACCCAAATAGCATCAAACTTCCTCGAAGTCCGTGGGAGTCCAACTACAAAGTCCATGGTAATACGCTCCCACTTTCACTCCGGAATCTATAGCCTCTAAAGCAATCCACCCGGTCTCTGATGCTCATACTTCACCTGCTGATAGTTAAGGCATCGAGCTACAAATACCACTATATCTTTTTTCATTCTCCTCCACCAATAATGTTGCCTCAAGTCCCGGTACATCTTCGCGGCACCTGGATGGATGGAATACCGCGAACTGTGGGCCTCCTCAAGAATCAAATCTCCTAGCCCATCTACATTAGGCATACAAATCTGACCCTGCATCCTCAAAACTCCATCATCCCAAATAGTAACATCCTTGGCATCGCCGTGTTGAACCGTGTCCTTAAGGACAAGCAAATAGGGATCATCATAATGGCGCCCTCTGATGCGATCATATAAGGAAGAACTAGAAACCACACAAGTTAGAACCCGATTGGGCTCCGAAACATCTAATCTCACAAACTGGTTAGCCAAGGCCTGAACATCAACTGCAAGAAGTCTCTCACCAACAGGAATGAATGCAAGGCTACCCATACTTACCTACTTTCTACTCAAGGCATCGACCATCACATTGGCCTTCCCGGGATGATACAAAATGGTAATATTATAGTCCTTTAGTAGCTCCAACCATCTCCGCTGCCTTAAATTGAGATCCTTTTATTTGAACAAGTGTTGGAGACTCTGATGATCTAAAAATTCCTCACAAGACACACCGTAGAGATAATGCCTCCAAATCTTTATTGCATGAACAATGACTGCCAACTCTAAATCATGAACATGTTAGTTCTTTTCATGTGGATTCAATTGGCGTAAAGCATAAGGAATCACTCTACCCTCCTACATTAAGACACACCCAATACCAATACGAGAAGCATCACAATACACTGTATAAGAGCCTTACGCTGAAGGCAAAACTAGAACTGGAGTTGTCGTCAAAGTAGTCTTGAGCTTTTGAAAGCTCACTTCACACTCATTTGACCACCTGAATGGAGCACCTTTCTGGGTCAATTTAGTCATAGGATCCGCAATAGACGATAAGCCCTCCAAAAAGAAACGATAATACCTGGCCAAGCCGAGAAAACTCTGAATCTCAGTAGCTGAAGATGGACTGGGCCAACTCTGAATTGCCTCTATCTTCATCGGACCTACCTGAATCCCCTCACTGGACACCACGTGCCCCAAGAACGCCACCGAACTAAGCCAAAACTCACACTTGGAGAACTTGGCATAAAGCTTCTCCTGCCTCAATCGCTGCAACACAATCCTTAAATGTTGGGTATGCTCATCTTGGCTACGAGAGTAAACCAGGATATCATCAATGAATACTATGAAAAACGAGTCGAGATAAGGCTGAAATACACTGTTCATAAGATGCATAAATTTTGTTGCAGCGTTGGTCATCTTGAAAGACATCACAAGGAACTCATAATGAGCATAATGGGTCTTGAATGCTGTCTTTAGAATATCCGAGTCCCGAATCTTCTATTAGTGATACACATACCTTAAATCAATCTTAGAGAACACCCTCTCTCCCTGAAGATGGTCAAATAAATCATCAATACGTGGCAAAGGATACTTGTTCTTGATTGTAACTTTGTTCAACTGCCTCTAGTCAATGCACATCCGCATATTACCGTTTTTTTTTTTTCACAAATAGAACTGGTGCACCCCAAAGAAACACATAGGCCTAATGAACCCCTTATCAAGAAGTTCCTGAAGTTCCTCTTTAAATTCCTTCAACTTAGCTGGTTCCATACGATACGGAGGAATAGAAATGGGCTGAGTGCCCGACACCAAGAAAATACCAAAGTCAATATCCTTGTCGGGCGGCATGCCGGGCAGGTCTGTAAGAAACACATCCAGAAAGTCTCGCACTACCGGTACATAATCAATAGTAGAAGTGTCAGCAATAAAATCCCTCACAAAGTCCAAATAAGATAAAAAACCCTTTCCAACCATCCAATGTGCCTTCAAATAAGAAATTACCCTACTGGGAACATAATCTAGAGAACCTCTCCACCTGATCCTCGGCAACCTCGGCATCGCTAATGTCACGGTCTTAGCGTGTCAATCCAGCATAGCATGAAATGGAGAAACCAATCCATACCCAGATCACGTCGAAATCAACCATACTAAGAAATAAGAGATCAACTCTAGTCTCCAATCCTCCGATAGTCACCACACACAACTGATACACGCGGTCTACAATAATATTATTGCCCACTGAAGTAGATATATGAACAAGTGAAACTAAGGATTCATGGGACATATCTAGATAACGAGCAAAATATGATGATACATATGAATAAGTGGAACCAGGGTCAAATAGTACAGAAGCATCTCTAAGGCATACTAAGACAATACTCGTGATCTTTGTGTCTAAAGCAACGACATCTGGTATGGCAAGAAGAGCATAAAATCGGTCCTGACCGCCACTTGATCGACCCCCCCTATAGGGAAACCTTTAGCTACCTGTGCCCCACCCTGTGCTGGCTGGGCGGGTGGTGAAATAACTGGCGCGGAAGTCATAACCTGACTCATCTGTTGAACTGGACTTCCCGAAAGCCAAGGAAAATGTCTCTTCATATGACCCAAATCTCCACACTCAAAACAAACCTTCTTGGACAATGGAGACAAGTACTAAGGCAGGCCACGAGAACTAGAATAACTACCAAAAGAACCTAGTAAAGATGAACCCTGAACTGATGGTGCACGAGATGAAGTCTAAGCTGGAAGTTCACTAAGAGAAGATTGACCCAGTCAAGCAGTGTATGAACCATGGCTAGCTGATGCGCCACGATGAGCTGGACGAGCCATCTAAGCGAGCCTATAAGGACGATCCTTGCTGTGATAGGTCTGTCCCCTAGAAGGAACACCACTGGAATTACCCCGACCACGAGGCCTCTTTGCCTCCCTCTCCTCACGCTCCTGAATACAGACCATCTCTAGCCACCGAGCACTATCAACTACCTCATCAAACATGTCACCTGCTACATTCCCCATAGTCATAAAAAAATGAAACTGCTAGTTGAGGCCATTAATGAACCTCATGATCTTCTCCCTCTCAGTGGGGACCAACAAAGCTGCATGACGAGCCAATTCTAAAACCTCATCTCATACTAGGTCACAAACACCTCCTCCTGACGTAGATACTCAAACTGCCTGCGCAACTCCTCTCTGTAGGTCTGAGTATAAAATAATTAAAACAAATAATTCAAACGTAATACGACCTCTGTGGGTCCAAAAATATCGGCACGTAGCCTAAACATGATCTTTAATATTAGTCTCAACTCAATTTCTCCAACATATGGATGGCGACATGATTATTTGGTTATGCAAGTCCATAGAGCCGATTAAGTCACAATTTCTATGGTGCAGACCCACACATTCATCACCTAGCATGTACGTCACTTCCAAACAAATCATTTAACACGTAATTCAGGGATTTATACCCTCATAACCAATTTTATAAGTGTTACTTAACTCAAACCGTGTATATTCTCTATTCTGATAAGCCATTGCCTCGCGAATTAGCCTCTGAACGCCTCGAATCTAGTCACAATTAATTCGATACAATCAACACAAATTATAGGAATCAATCCTATATGAAAATACTAAATTTCCCAATTAAATTCGAAAATCAATCCAAAAGTCAAGAGTGGGGCCCACATCTCGGAACCCGACAAAAGTTACAAAATATGAGTGCCCATTAAACCACAAGACCAACCATACCAAATATACCAAATTCTGACATCAACTCGACCTCCAAATCCTAAATTATTATTTTCAAATCCCTAGGCCCAAATTCTCGAATTACACCTAAAAATCACATAAAATTGTTGGAATACTCAGTGATAATTCAATATTATTGAATAAAAATGGTCACGAGTAACTTACCGCAAGAATTCTCGTGTATTCCCTCCAAAACATTGCCCCAACCAAGTGTTTGAAGTCCAAAAATGAGAAAGAATCTTGGAACCCCTCGTTTTAACACTGCCAGTGTTTTCGCATATGCGATACACTTGGCCGCATCTGGGCTCTTGTAGATGCAAGATATTCCACGCTTCTGTGGCTTATTTCACTTCTGCGGACAGAAGTCTAATTCTATGAAGCAGTCACCCCTCTCGGCTTTCCGCTTATGCAATCACACATTCACAGGTGTGACTCCGCTTTTGCGATCCACCTGTCTGCTTCTGGGACTGTTGCCTCAGTCACACCTGGCCGCTTCTGCGACGCCCACCTCACTTTTGCGAGCTCGCACATGCAATCAAAATTCCACAGTTGCGATTTGTAGCACCCCAGATTATTTTGAAGTACTTAAGCGTTATTAAGAAAGTTGATGTGTGCGAATTATATTATTTTGTGTGCAGATGAGGAATATTAATATGATGGATATCAAATGGGTATGATAATAATTGTACGAGGCATATTATAAGTGATGTGGGATCTAAGGAGATCCCTAAGTCTAAGTCAAGTTGGAAATTACATGATAGACTAAAGTTTCAAATGAGTACGTACAAGACCAAACTTTGGTCGAGTATATCCATATATATATAAGAATTTATGTGATAAAAATCCTATAAAATGATATATCTTCGAGTCTAGTTTCTAACGCTTCAAACCGTTCATCATTTGGACACTCCTACAAGAAGTTATGACCAAATTACCAAAGGCTGGAAGAAAGTGATTCTGCGGTCAGATGTGTGACCGCAGTCATTATGTGAACCGCAAAAGTAGTCTGCGGACTACAAAATGGTTGCAGACCTGACCAGTTCAGCCCTGTTCTGGGCATCAATTTTGCGGTTCATTGTGCAACCCGCATACCCATTGTGCGGTCCATTGTGCGACCGTAGACCCGAGTTCAGAGGGTCCATATTCCTATTTTCATAACCCGACCCCATTTTGATAAATAGGCTTTAGGGATTATTTTGGGGAAATTATCTAACGATTTTACATAAAGTGAGAGTGTTCTAGAGAGAGGAAGTAGATGAAGTGTTTTGTTCATCAAGATCTTGTTCAAGCCTTGAAATCCAACAAGGAATTCTCACAAGATCTTCACTCAAGAGGTAAGATTCAAACCCCTAGTCTTCAATTTCGAGTTTGGGGTAAAAGATGGGTGATTGGGAGTATGATTCTTGGGTGTAAGAGTATTATGTATAAATTCTTATACCAATAAGATTTTTGGGAAGATTTTTGAGCTCAAATAAGTAAAGATTGGGTTGTGGAATGAAGGAAATCTTGTAGAAGAACCTTGTAGCCAAATTTGCACACCTAGTGTTTGATAAAATGCTCAAATAAGCTGAAACCATGAATAACTTCCTAATTTGTGTTCAATTTTGTTATGTCTCAAAATAGATTGGGATTGCTAGAATTTTAGGAATGTCGTAGTAATTTAAGAAAAGCTCAAAGCGAGGTATGTTGGCTAAACTATTCTCTTAGAATTGAATTCCATGATTTTCAAGTAAGTCTCAAGTATGGTCGTCTCAAGTTCCTTATTCTATGTTTTGAGTTTTTCCTAATAAACTTGATTGTCCCGAATAAGCAAAGTGTCGAGAATTATGTATTCAAAACGTGTTCCGAATGTTCCTATCACATTATGTTATCCTTTGGGAATGTGTTCAAGAATGATATGTGTATTAAAATGCTATGTCTTTGAGTCATGTTTCAAATGAAGGTTATGATGGCAAATTGTGTGAGAAAATATCAATATGCTTAAGACTCTTAATTTCTCATATGTGTACCTAAAGTATTAATTGGAAATGTCTTATTAGTTATAATCTATGAAGATGGTTGGAAGTGAAATAAGTGATTTGGAGATATAAAGTGTGGCCAACGTGCCAAGAGTGAAAGTTATACTTGTGGCCAATGGTGCCAATGAAATGAGATGATGTGAGAAAGATTATGAATTGAGCTTTGATTCAATTTATCAAAAATTGACTTCGAAAATAGAATTGCCTAAAAGCTTATGAACTCAAGTGATGCCCATATGCGGCTATTTTAACTAATGCTATGCTTGGTAAGTAGTTTCGATGTGTATTGCGTTCTTACATATTCGTGAGTTGAAATTGTGTATTGACCTTTTTGGGGAAAAGTATTTCAAGAACAAATAATGTATTACTTGTTTATGATTTTAACTTGTGATTTGATTTCCAATCATTATACTCCATTTCTTGGAAAGAAATCCATTATGTTTAAAGCCTTTATTACTAATGAACCTAAACTTCTGATTTCTGAAATATACTATTTGTTGATATTTATGATGATGATCCATGAAAGGGAAGAAATGAAAGTGTGGAATATGAAATACAACCATTGTGCCATGAATGAAGAATCATATGCATGGCCAAGAGAGCCAATAAAATAATGATGTTGAAAGTTGTTGAAAGTACCAATGAGGCTATATACGATATGAAAGGTAATGAGGTAAATGCATTTGTATTGTTGTTTCCTTTGTGAGAAAATCAAAAATATTTTTGGGAGTAATCGATAGTCACCAAGGAAGGGTAGGTTGAAATAACCTAACCCCGAAACTACACGTGTCGATATAGGAGTGGATTATAGTTATTCCCCTTGTTTGGGATGAGATTGATGTGATAAAATTATTCTCCTTAATTGGGATGATATGATTGATAGAAAAGGATGATGTCGATCTACACGGCATTGTGGTGAGATGGCCTAGCCGACCGGGTCGTGATCGGAAACCATATAACACACATGGTGGTGATTATGCTGGAAATTATAATTGAAATTGTGATTATGGTTGATGTCTCGGATGAGACAACCTAACCGATTGTGTCGTGATCAGACTCTGTGCCAAAAGGACGATGGTATTGGTACTGTGAGCGGTGGTATATCGATGCTAAAGATCTCCCAACCAAAAATAATATTATCTTCGTATTTTGGAATTTATTATGTTTTAACTTGGAAATTAGATATCATTGATTGTTGATTGTTGTTTCCATGGTTTTCCCTTTTATGTTGGCATTCTATTTTTAAAGAGGACAAATAGCTTTACATACTAGTACTATTCCATATGTACTAACGTCCGTTTTGCCGGGAGCGCTGCATCTTCAATGGATGCAGGTGGTTCATTAGCGAGGCAAATTTGGTCCTCATTAGCAGTTACTCTTTATTCAGCAGGTTTTGGGTGAGCCCTACTCTATTCCGGGCTTTATGTCATCTGACGTTGTATTTTGTATTATGAGGTATAGACAGGGCCTTGTCGCCGACACTTCCATTCTTCACTTGTGTTATACTTAGAGGCTTCATAGACATGTTGGTGGTGTTTGATGTGGGGAATTCAACTAGAAATGTTGGTATTTGGAAAACATGTTTTTCATTATATCTATAAACTTGTAATATATTGGAAATTATGAATGAAATTGCTAATGGATATGGAATGAGAGTTGTTAATAAAATATTTTCAATATTTGATTAATGGAGTTCATCTCCTCTTTATTCATGGAGTTTGGATAGAAGGAAATCTAACGAGCTTGCTTGTTCAGGTTTACTCGGTTGAGCGCCAGTCGCGCTGCTCGATTTCGGGGCGTGACACGATTGCACCAAAAGGCAAAAAATTTCAGAATTGCTCCAAGTCTAGTTTTTGATCTTTTAACCATTCGGAATCCACCCGAGGCCCCTGAGACCTCAACCAAATATACCAACAAGTCCTAAAACATCATACAAGATTATTTGATTCCACAAATTACATTACACAACGCTGAAAGCACGAATCACATCCAATTCAAGCCTAATGAAAACTAACGAACTCCAACTTCTACATTTGATGCTGAAACCTATCATATCACGTCCGATTGACCTCAAATTTTGCACACCTAGAGCTAAAATGACACAACGGACCTGTCAAAATTTCCAGAATTGGATTCTGACCCCGATATCAATAAAGTCAACTCCCGATCAAACTTCCAAACCTTCCATTTCAAGCCAAATTTAACTACAGACTTCAAAATAAAGATCTGGACACACTCCTAAGGCCAAAATTACCTTACAGAGCTATTGGAACCATCAAAATTCCATTCCGGGGTTGTTTATACATAAGTCAACATCCGGTCAACCTTTTCAACTTAAGCTTCCAACCTTGATACTAAGTGTCTCAACTCATTCCGAAATATTTCCAGAACCAAACCAACTACCTCGGCAAGTTACACAACAATAATTGAACACAAAATAGTAGTAAATAGGGGAATGGGGCTGTAATACTTAAAATAACTGGCCGAGTCGTTACAATAATGTAAAATACATGTAAGCCCCATGTTTAGGTGCTAACAAGAAGATTTTATTTTGTCATTCCTTGAAAAATATTAGGGGCGATATGTATTTTTAACTCATATGACAAAACTTAGAATGAAACTCTAAGCTGCCTACATACCTCGGTGAAGAGGATGAAGTCATACCGTCGTTTAGAATGGGTGAGTTTTTTTAATGTCCTAACTTTTGCCTAGGCTGGAGGTTTTCAACCTAGAGGACACCTTTATTTTTTATTTTATTTTTGGGTAGTACACAGTTTATACTCTTGTGGGCCTGGAGTAACATGCAGTTTATGCTCTTGCATTAAGGAGCACTGCAACTTCAAGGATAATACTTCTTCAAAAACTTTCCATTGATAGGGTCAATTCTCATGCCATCTGCATCAACCAGCATGCAAGCTTGACTAGAATAAGCTTCTTGCACGACATATGGCCCATCTCATTTTGAAGTGAACTTCCCTACAGGTTTATGGAAAGTAATAATGGGTCTTCGTATGGAAAAGACTTGATCTTCTACTTGAAAGGATCTTGGGCAAACTCTTTTATTGAAGGCGCGAGACAATCGAGCTTGATAACATTCATGCTCTGTTGAGCATCCAATCTCTTATCATCAAGAGCCTCCAACTCTGCTAATCGAAGTCGAGAATTCTATTCATCGGTGATCCCTTCTTGAATAGCTAAATGTAATAAAGGTATTTGACGTTCGAGTGGAAAGACAAATTTGACTCCATAAACGAGTCAATATGGGTCGTTATGTTGGCATGAAGTGAGTTATCCTATATGCCCACAAAGCTTCTTCCACATGGTCATGCCAATCTCATTTCGATTTGGAGACGACTTTATTTAGCAAGTTCCATAGAGTCTTGTTGAATGTCTCAGCTAGACCATTGTCGGCAACATTGTACATAGAAGAGTTACGTTGCTTAAAGCCAAAGAGATCACAAATCTTGTTCATTTACCTATTGTCTAATGGTTTTCCATTATCCATTATTATGTAACGAGGAATGCCAAAGTGATAAATTATATTTACTCGAATGAAACTTGCAACATTTTCTTTCTTTACTTCTTTAAGAGCAACAACTTCAGCCCATTTTGGAGAAGTAGTCAGTTGAAGCTAAGATGTATAAGTTCCCATCAGAGGATTTCGGCAGTGGTCCAACAACATCCAGTCCCTAAGCGTCAAATGGCCATGATGCAACAACCGGATGTAGCACTTCAGGAGGCTGATGAATAAAATTTGCATGGAACTGGCAAGCCTTGAATCTTCAAGTGTATTCCAAGCAATCTTTTACCATTGTCGGTCAATAATATCCCATCCTTTTTATATGTAGGTGGAGCTTTGGTCCAGACTGGTGTTACCTACATACCCTAAAATGTGCTTCTTGCAAGGTTGGAGTGCTTCATCTTCCCCTAAGCATCACAAGAGTACTCCCTCAAATGATCTTCTGTATAGAGTATCTTTGTAGTAAAGGAAGCGAGGTGCACGACGGCGGATTTCAGGCATTCTCCTCGGATTTTCTGGAAGTATCCCGTAGCTCAAGTAATCGATAATGCGTTGTTGCCATTCTTCCTTCTCAGCTTCAGAAACAGTGACAAGATTCTTAAGTTTATTTTTTTCACTTTCACCTCATTTGGCGGCGATACTACCCATTTTTGGCGGATAGTAACTTGCGCTTGATCAAGCAGGGTTGACGATGAAGCTGGGGCAGCTAAAACATTATCCTTCTTGGTTTCTTTCCTAGGCACATGTTGAATAGTCTCATCATCGACCCATCCTATTAACGTTTTAGCATATTCATGATGTGGGCGTAGTTCAGGTTTCTTTACCTCGTAACTACCTAAAAGCTGGTTGATCACTGATTGAGAGTCGCCAAAGACTTGAAATTGCAACTGCTTCATTTCGACAGTCATTTCAAGTCCAAGTATTAATGCTTGATACGCAGCAACGTTGTTGGAGCAGAGTTGCGTCAACGTAAAAGAGTAAGGCAAAACCTCAACTTGATAAATGAAAAATACTACGCCAACACCAGCTTCTCCGCGATGTGTATCACCATCAAAGTACATATTCCATGGAGGTTGAACTTTAGTGACCATTGCATCTTCATCAGGTAGTTCGTCAGCTAGCTCCCAATCATCAGGTTAGGGTGATTTTCCTAGAACCCTGCTAATGCTTGTCCTTTTATAGCCTTTTGAGAGATGCACACAATTTCAAATTATTGAAACTGGAGGTACCACCTTGCTAGTCGATCACTAAGGACAGGTTTTGACGTCATGAACTTGATGGTGTTTGCTCTTGAAACAAGATGAATTACTTGAGCTTGAAAGTAGTACTTCGACTTTTGGATTGAGAAGACTAGCGCCAAACATAACTTTTCGATTGGTGAATAATTCAGCTCATTTGGTGTCATCATCATGCTCAAGTAGTAAGTTTAATTTCCCTTTACTAATTTCTTGGGCCAATAGCTCTCCAACATAACTTTCTTGTGCTGAAATATATAGTATCCACGACTTTCCAGGTATAGGGGCTGCCAAAACTGGAGGCTTCATCAAGTAAGTTTTAATACTTTCAAAGGCATTGCTACAAGCTTGGTCCCGCTTGAATGAAACGCCTTTCTTCATAAGAAGACTGAATGGTTGGCACCTCCCAGCTATGTTTATCTCCTAAGGTATGCTAGCTTTCCTTGCAGACTTTTTGTGACGACCCAAAGGGTCATCACTTATTTTATTACCCATTCCGTACTCCCGAGACCTTGAAAACCTCATTTGTAGTTGCCTTAATTTGCGTGCGCAGTCCGAGTGCTTAGCCAGACAACTTAAATATGAAATTCTGTGAAAAAAGCTAAGACTTGATATTAAAATGAATAAATTTGACTACGGTCAACATTTTGGGTAAACTGACCTGGACCTATGATTTGACTGTCCCGGAGGGTCCGTAAGAAAATATGGGACTTGGGCGTATGCCCGGAATCGAATTCCGAGGTCCCAAGCCCGAGAAATGAATTTTTGAGTAAAATTGTTTTCTTAAAATATTTAAGGAAATTGAAAATGAAATCTGATTAAAAAAAGATGGTATCGGGCCTGTATTTTGGTTTTGGCGCCCAGTACAGGTCTTATATATGGTTTTTAAGCATGTTCTATAAAGTTTGGTTGAAATTGGATTTCGTTTGACGTGTTTCATACTTAAAATGGAAAAATTTGATGTTTTATGAAATTTGATAGGATTCATGGACTTTGAGGCTTAATTTGACGTGTATGATGTTGTTTTGGCGGTTGGATCGCACGGGTAAGTTTGTAGGATGTTGTGGGAGTTATCTGTGAAATTTGGTATCATTCCGAGTTGTATAGGTCAGTTCGGCACGTTGTTAGCGAAGTTTAGAAACCTTAAAATTCCTAACTTTGGTTCTTGAGGTTTGGGGGTGTTATTTCGAGTTTTACCGTTGTTTTGAGTGTTCCGAAGGCTCGGTCGAGTCCGTATTATAATTTGGGACTCGTTGGTATATTTGGATTAGGGTTCGGGTGTGCCCAGGTGCCTTCCAGGCACCTGACAGGGGCTAAAAACCAGCAAACACAGCTGCTGGTGCACCTGCTCTGGTGTGACCGCAGGTGCGGTTGCCCAGCATCGCAGGTGCGAGACCGCAGGTGCGGTCCCAGGCATCACAGGTGCGATCACCAGTGGCCTGACCAGCCATGGCAGGAGCGGAGCATTTCTCGCAGGTGCGAGACCGCAAGTGCGGTCTCCACTTCGCAGGTGCGATCCCAGACCCCTAGCCCAACTCCGCAGGTGCGAGATTCTTCTCGCAAGTGCGAGACCGCAGGTGCGAGTTCACTGTTCAGGCAGTGAGTTTTAAATACGGGTTTTAAACCCATTTTCCTCATTTTGTCATCTTCTTCCATAGGCGATTTCCACCATTTTTAAGAGCTTTCGACCAGGTCTTGTAAGTTAAGTAAATTCCACCCGTAAATTTGTTTCATGCATGAATCCTAGCCTAATTAACAACATAAACTAGTGCAAAAATTCAAGAAAATGGGTAGTAAGCTAGAACTTGTGATCACTTTAGAATTTTCTGTGAATTGGCCATGAAATCAAGTAAAAATCGTATATTAATGACCTTAGGCTTTGGGTGAGTGTTCCCTTCAAGATTACAAGAATCCGAGCGAGCGGGCCCGGGGTCGAATTTTGATAATTTTGAAAGAATGCTAGGAAATGGATAATTAGGCCATGTAATTGAATCCTTGAATCCTTATTGATATACTTGAGTTGATTATGTCTAGATAATACCATTCCGGAGTTGAATTCTAAAGGAAAGGTGGTGTTAGAGGGTTGATTGCTATACTTTGGACCCGAGGTAAGTGTTTGGTCTAACCTTAGCTTGAGGGAATAGGAGTTGAGTATAATTTTCTACTTGCTAATTGTCAAATACGATGTATAGGCATGGTGACGAGTATCTATACATTGGTGTCTAGCATGACCGTGAGTCCTTATATTGTGAATATTCTGATTTTGTGGTAATTTCCATGCTTAATTGATGATTTCTATATGTTGTGAAGAGTATGTGAAGGGAATTGTAATCTTTAAACTCTGTTGGAGCATTGGCTCAAATTGTAACACGAACGATGAAGGTATATGAGATAATTGTATCCTTTGGAGAATTGGCTCAAGTAATGGAGTGAATTATGAAATGAAGTGAAAGAAAGAGAAAGAGCTACTAAAATATACCCTTGCCAGGTCATTGTTGCTTTTGATATTGTCTCCCTTGTTGGGATGTTGAGGTTACTGTTATTGTTCCCTTACCGGGATTTAATTGTTGATATTGTTCCCTTGCTGGGATTTAAATTGTTTAATTGATGTTCCCTTGCCGGGATTTCTATTTTATTCTGCTTACTTCCTTGCCCTTGTTTGTGATTGCTGTTTGGGTGAGGAAGATTGTTAAAGCACGAAGGGTGATGCCGTGCACTGTTTGATATTGTGAGGAGGAGTGTTAAAGCACGAAGGGTGATGCCGTACACTGTTTGATATTGTTCCCTTGCCGGGGTTATTATGTCTATTCTATTTACTCCCTTGCCCTTGTTTGTGATTTCTGTTTGGGTGAGGAAGAGTGTTAAAGCATGAAGGGTGATGCCGTGCATTGTTTGATATTGTGAGGAAGAGTGTTAAAGCACGAAGGGTAATGCCGTGCACTGTTTGATATTGTTCCCTTGCCGGGGTTATTATGTCTATTCTGTTTACTCCCTTGCCCTTGTTTGTGATTGCTGTTTGGGTGAGGAAGAGTGCTAAAGCACGAAGGGTGATGCCGTGCATTATTTGATATTGTGAGGAAAGAGTGTAAAGCACGAAGGGTGATGCCGTGCCGTACGATGTACCCTTCCGTACCGATATTCATTGATTATACTGTGAGGAAAGAGAGTAAAAACACGAAGGGTGATGCCGTGCCATGATTTACATTTTTTACATTATACATTGCATAGTGAGGACGAGAGTAAAAGCACGAAGGGTAATGCCATGCCATGATTTACATTGATTACATTATACATTGCATAGTGATGACGAGAGTAAAAGCACGAAGGGTGATGCCGTTCCATGATTTACATTGATTCCATTATACATTGCATTGTGAGGACGAGAGTAAAAGCACGAAGGGTGATGCCATGCAAGTTTGTGATTTCTTGTCCTTATTGATATGATGGCTTTGTTGTTCTTTTCCTTATTGAGATTTCTTATATGAAACTGTTATCTCCCCACAGCATGTTCCCCTTCCTTTATTAATTGTTTCTCCCTATATTTCTTTCCGTTGTATATATGTATATCTATTTATTTGAACTGCACAGGTTTATTTGGGAGTCTGGTTCTAGCCTCGTCACTACTTCGCCGAGGTTAGTCTAGGCACTTACCAGTACATGGGGTCGGTTGTACTGATGCTACACTTGCACTTCTTTATGTTGTGCAAATTACGCAGCCGGACCTGGAGGACATCATTAGTGGGAGTGTCTTCCAGCTTATCCTAGAGGCTTCAAGGTATACCCGCTGGCGTTCGTGGGCCTTGGCGTCTCTTCCATCCCTTTGATTTCACTTCTGTCTTGTTTTTTTTTCCTCTAGTTTCAAATACAGCTATGTATTCTCTTTTCAGACTTGTATTTAGCACTCTTTTAGACAATTCGTGAGTTTGCGACTCCAGGTTTTGGGAAAGTTTACGCGTTGTTGTATTATGTTATCCTTATTTAGCTTGAGACCGTATTTATTTCCGCTGTTAAACTGTGAACTGTTTAGTTTATCCTATTAAAGTGATGTTAATATGCTAGTTTATCTATGTACGTTGGCTTGTCTAGCGGGTTCAACGTTAGACGCCATCACGGCCCGATGGTGGGATTTCGGGGCGTGACACTTTTCAATTCATGAATATCTCAAGGCTCAGGAATTTTTAAAATGGCATCCACTTTGGCTTGATCAATTTCGTTCCTTAGATGTCGAATAATGAAACCCAAGAACTTTCCAAAAGTAACTCCAAAGGCACATTTCAATGGATTCATCCCAAGTTGGTACTTCTGGAGCAACTCAAACACCATTCTCAAGTCTTTCAAGTGGTCGCTCCTCTTTCGTGATTTTACCATCAAGTCGTCATCAAAACATTCTACATTCTTATGGAGAAGGTTATCAAAAATACTCTGCATATACCTTTGGTAAGTAGCACTAGTGTTCTTCAAGCCAAAAGGCATTACCTTGTACCAATAAATATCATTTGGGGTACGGAATACAGTAAGCTCTTTATTTTTTGGCTCCATGCGAATTTGGTTATAGCCCGAATAACCATCCATGAATGACATTGCCTCGTACTTAGTGGTAGAGTCAATCATAAGCTTTGGAATAGGAAGAAAAAATTAATCCTTAGGGCATGCATTGTTGAGATCTCTAAAGTCAACACACTCGAATTTGGCCATTATTTTTTCTCATGGGAACAATACTTGAAACCCATGTTGGGTATTTAACTTCACAAATGAAGACATCTTCAATGAGTTTGTTAACTTCACTTTCAATCAAGGGAACCAAATCCGGCCTAAAGCGCCTATGGGCTTGCTTAATAGGATGAGCGCCATTCTTGATTGTAAGGTGATGGAATACTATTTTAGGGTTCAAGCAGGCATCTCTTTGTAACTCCAATCAAATACTTCGTTGAACTCCTTGAATAACTTGATGTCGGTTCTTTCTTCTTCGACTGTTAGTAAAGCACTTAGGTAAGTGGGCCTTGGTTTTTCATGAGTACCAAGGTTAACTTCTTTTAAGGCATCAACTGTTGTGTTGACAGGCGGAGCATCTTTCACATCTTCATCTTCTTGAGGGTCCCTTCCGTTGAAGGATATATGAAAACAGTGTGAAACATCCTCCAATTTCTCTTCCTCCTCCATTAGAGATGAAGCACCATGTTCGCCTTGTGCAGTAACATAATATGAAGAACCCACACTTTATTCGTCTTCATCACGTTCCCTAGTGTAGACCACATTATATGACTTTACCTTCAGTACTTCTTTACATGAAACCACAAATTTTGTTTGTCCCCTCATTCTAGAAGGAACCAAACTTTGGAAATCCTTAGAGATCATCTGGATTCTGGGTGATAAGTAGAGATTTTAGCCTATTATTTGCTCTTTTTTTACTTAGGCTCTGGGACAAAAATGCGTGAAGGTATTCCCGAAAACTAACTTAATGTGCTTGCTTGCAGGGTTTTGTTCAAAATGAGCCAAAGAATCCATAACCAACTCATAAAGGAGTCAAACTTGAACAAAAACCAAGTCTGGACCAATACTGTGGAATTACTAGCGCAACCGCGGTTGAAATTCTGCTGGGAGCGTTTGTTGATTTTCAGAGACTTTGAAATTTGGGCTTAAACAAATAAAGAAGTACGCATCCAAATTATGCGACCACGAATGAATCTCACGCGGACGCGGTTGAAAATATGCGGCTCGCGAAACAAGGTCCAGCTCGGGTTCAGATGTGAAGAAACGCAGACTGCGCTCCATATTACACGGCCGCGAAAGCCCAAGCACGGACGCAGTCAGAATTATGCGTCCGCGAAACCTCCGCAGGGGTATTTTGGTCCTGAAATTTTAGCTTAGTATAAGTAGATCTTTTTGACAATGTTAGGTTAAGTTTTGTTTACAGAGCACGTGAAGGGCAATTTTTACCCTTTTTGGGCAATTTTGTAGTAGATTTCTCTTCAAACTTTAGATTTTAATCTTCTACTTTAATATTATGACTCATATTTATTCTTTATCTTTGATTTCTGCTGATATTATGAGTAGCTAGACCCCATAGCTAGGGTTGTGATCCAACCCTAGTGTAGGTATTTAATGGGTCTTGAATTTTAGGGCTTAATTGTTTATGGGTTAGTGATATTTAGCTTAATTCATGCTTGAATTGTAGAATTGGTGGTTGCAAACACTGATTCATGCCTTTATAACTTAGGCTCTTCTTGAGAAAGAGGGACTAAGTCTAGGAAAATTAGGCTAACAAAGAATTGGGGTGAACTCAAGAGATTGATATCCCCAATTAAAGGGTTAAACCTAGAGATAGTAATACCCAGCTTGTTTCAATATCACTTGTATTGCATGAGCACCCATTGGACTTGAGAAAGCCAAATTGGGCAAAGTCACTCAAACTACCTATAGTATAGAGGGATCACTTATGTGTGTTGGTTATATCACGACCCCAATCAAAAAAGCTTTCCCTAGATTCTCGATACCCGTTAGATATCCACCTAGGCGGAAGACATCACCCTAGTTTCTTTTAAACACTTGAAAACTGTCACCAAAAATATTTTACTTAGCTTACTCTTAGCATAAAATAGTATAAAATTAGAATAGAATCAATCACAACAATGTTTGGAACTGCAATTAGGAACAACACACGCATCTAGATTAGTTAGATACCTAACTCCAAATCAACTAACTCCCTATGGAAATCGATCCCGACCTTGTTGGGTAAAACTGCATCAACCATCCTCGCTACTCTATAGTGGTGTAGGTTTGGCACCGATCAATTTTTGGCGCCGTTGCTGGGGAGTTAGACGGTTTTAGATATCTATCTAACTATTTGTGTGTTTTGTTTTTCTTTCCTTCCATTTTTTTTCTAACTTTTGTGTGTCAATTTCTTTAGGTACCAAATGGCTCTTAATGATGCTCTCAGAAATATTCCTCTAGGGGAGGGGTAGATGACAATGATGCGGATGAGGTTAATATAGAACCTCAAGTCCAAAGAAGAGGCCGCCCAGGCTAATGACAATGTGCTAAACCCTCTGCCACCTCTTCCAAGGGCAGCACACCGGGTGCTACCCAATGAAGGCTACACAAGTGCAATTGTCCCGCCCCGGAATCGGGCGGGCAATTTTCAAATAACCAATGTCATGCTGACTTTATTGGAGAAAATGGGTTTCTTCACCGGAGCTCCCCATCAGAACGCATATAAGCATCTCAAAGGTTTTGTAGACACATGTTGGGGGAGCAAACAGACGAATGTATCTGAGGACGCTCTGAGATTGAGACTTTTCCCATTTTCACTCAGAGGGAAAGCTTTGGATTGGCTCGAGAGGCTACCCAACCATTCCATCACCACTTGGGATGAGTTGGCTGATAAGTTCATAGCAAAGTTTTTCTCTCCGGGTTATATGGCAATGTTACAGGATGATATTTTAGCCTTTAAACAAGAGCCAAATGAACACTTACATGAAATCTAGGAGCGGTACCGGACAATGGTAAAAGAATGCCCGAACAATGATGTGACTGAAGCAATGATCCAACAAACATTTTATAGAGGTATCAACACAAGCAACCAGTGCGTGGTGAATCAATTAGCAGGGGGAAATTTCATGAAAGTGCCTTATGCCGATGTATGTGACATACTAGATGAGATGGCTGACACCTCTTCAGCTTGGCAAAGTCGGGCAAACGTTTCCAAAGTGACCCTAATGTCATCCACCTTCACAAGGAACTTCATGATCACGGACAAGCCATAACAGAGTTGACAACCACTATGAATCAGCTTGCAAAGGCTCAGCTTCAACAAGTTCAGGGGCCAAAGCAAGTAAACGCCATGGAAAGGGTGAATATAATGGTCAACAAGAAGAGACATCATGGTCAACAAATGCAAAACAATCAAGATCAATATGAGCAAAGTGGCTGTGGTTACAATCAAGACAATTCTTATGATGATCAAAGTGAGGAAGTTTTATATGCCAATAACTACCAAGGTCAACGGAGAAATGCTCCAAATTAATAATGGAGATTGCAAGGGAACAATCAAAATTGGGGCAACCAAGGCCAAGGGAATTAGAACAATGGAAACAACAATAAATCGAACGACTGAGGGAACATCAATCAGAATTGGGGGAACAACAATAACAATTGGGGCGGCAATGGACATCAAGGGGGTTGGAATAATAATAACAACCAAGGCAACCAGGGGTCAGGTTTTCAAAGACCCCTAATGTATCACTTGTTCCTCCGCCGCCATATCAGTATCAAGGGCAAAGTTCTTCACATAATGAGATGGGGTGGATAAAGAGTAAGTTCAAACAAATGATGGGAAGGAATGCCGACTCTGATGCCCAAATAGCTTCCCATACCACTTCAATCCGCAAGTTGGAAGTACAAATGGGTCAAATTTATCAAGCATTGAATACTCGTCCTAAGGGGGCACAACCAAGTGATACGGTAGTAAACCCGAAGGGAAGGAACAATATTGGCCATGCTATGGCGGTGACCACAAGAAGTGGTAGAGGTGGAGATGCAAGTTCCTCTAATCAAAAGAAGATTGTGAATGTTGATGTTGTGTTGCAAGAAGATGATGAGATCCAAGCCAATGATGAGAATAGAATGCTGAAGTGAGGATCGGTATTGATGACAACTTGGAGGAGACTCAAAATGATGTGAACCCATCTAGGGAACACGTGATAGACATCCGGAAACGGTAGTGCCCAAAAGCCAAGGCCCCTTTGTCAAGGCCTCCTCCACTGTATCCTCAAAGGCTTGCCAAGAAAAGCAACGAAAATCAATTCAAGAAGTTTATTGAGATGATGAAAAGTTTTTCAATCAATGTTACCTTGGTGGAAACTCTCGAACAAATACCGGGATATGCCAAGTTCATGAAGGACTTGGTAACTAAGAATAGATCTATGAATTGTGAGACCATCAAAATGACTCATCAAGTGAGTGCCATTGTGCACTCGATGGCTCAAAATCTTGAAGATCCCGGTGCCTTTACAATTCTATGCACCGTTGGTAGTGCTGATTTCGCAAAAGCCTTGTGTGATTTGGGAGCAAGTATTAGTTTGATGCCATATTCCGTATTCAAGAAATTGAGTATTGGGCAGCCGAGAGCTACTTCCATGAGATTGCAAATGGCAGATCGAACAATGAAGAGGCCGCTTGGGATTATTGATGATGTTCTAGTATGGGTCGACAAGTTTATTCTGCCAGCAGACTTTGTGATTCTCGACTACGAATTTGACTATGAGGTGCCGATCATACTGGGGAGACCTTTCTTAGCAACAGGGAAGGCATTGGTTGATGTGGAAGCAGGGGAGATCACCTTCCGGGTGGGCGATGAACAAGTTGTATTCCACGTGTGCAAATCAATGAGGCAACCTAATAGCAACAAAGTTTGCTCTTTTGTGGATCTTGTGACGGAGGTGATAGTTTATGACACGAGTGCCATGCTTAATGTGGAAGACCCTTTGGAAGCTGTGTTGTTAAACCATGAGGATGAAGAGAAAGAAGGCTTGGTTGAATGTGAAAATTCCTTGCAAGGAATGGGATCCTACTCATATGGGCCCCCTAAACTTTCCTTGGACTTGGAGAACCGGAAGACTCCGCCGACAAAGCCCTCGATCGAGAAGCCACCAACATTGGAGTTGAAGCCTTTGCCTTCTCACCTCAGGTATGAATTCTTAGGTTCTTCTTCTACATTACTTGTTATTCTTTCTTCTTGCTTAACTAACGTGCAGGTAAACTCCACCCTTGCGGTTCTTCAAATAAGGAAAAAGGCAATTGGATGTACTTTGGCTGACATTCGCGGTATAAGCCCCACCGTTTGCATGCACAAAATTATACTAGAAGATGATGCCAAACCCTTCGTGGAACATCAAAGGAGGTTGAATGAGGCTATGCAAGAGGTCGTCAAGAAGGAAATTATCAAGTGGCTTGATGCAGGGATTGTGTACCTCATTAGATAGTTCATGGACTTCACCAGTACAATGTGTGCCGAAGAAGGGGGGGGGGGGTAGGGGAGGCCTCATGATGGCCTCAAAATTAATGATTCGTTTCCATATGATCAAATCCTCTCCGTGTTTTTGAATGGTATGCCTTGGTTCGCCGATGTGGATAAATTTCTTGTGATTGGCATTGTCCCGAGTGAGAGTTTTCTAACCAAAGGAAGAAACTCAAACGGGACAGTTTGGATTATTATTGGTACGAGCCCTATCTTTTCAAGATTTTCAATGATGGTGTGATCCAGAGATGTGTTCCGGAAGAGGAGCAAATGAGTATTCTTGATGCTTACCCTTCCTCGCCCTACGCTGGTTATCATGGTGGGGCAAGAAGTGCTTCAAAGGTTTTTATGGATTTATTGGCCTACCCTGTATAAATATGCTAGTGAGCTTGTTAAGAGGTGTGATGAGTGCCAAAGAGCTAGTGGAATTTCCAAGAAGGATGAAATG
The DNA here is from genome assembly GCA_005239505.1 of Nicotiana paniculata. Taxonomy (NCBI): domain Eukaryota; kingdom Viridiplantae; phylum Streptophyta; class Magnoliopsida; order Solanales; family Solanaceae; genus Nicotiana; species Nicotiana paniculata. The sequence continues at coordinate 31,876 of ML300814.1, forward strand.
CCTCTTACTACTATTCTTGAGATTGATATTTTTGACGTGTGGGGCATCGACTTCATGGGGCCATTTGTGAGTTCATGTGGTAACACTTACATTATGGTTGCTGTTGATTATGTTTCCAAGTGGGTTGAAGTTGTGTCTTTTCCTAACAACGAGGCACAGAGTGTGGTGGCGTTCTTAAAGAAAAATATCTTTACAAGGTTTGGCACCCCAAGGGCGATCATTAGTGATGGGGGTTATCATTTTTGCAACAAGGTTTTCGATACTTTACTTTCTAAGTATGGTGTCAATCATAAGGTGTCAACCCCTTATCACCCCCAGGCTAGTGGACAAGTTGAGGTCTCCAACAGGGAGATAAAGAGCATATTATCAAAAATTGTCAATGCAAACCGGACAGATTGGTCAAGGAAACTTGACGATGCTTTGTGGGCTTATAGAACTACGTACAAGACTTCAATTGGTATGTCTCCATACCAGTTGGTATTTGGGAAAGCATGCCACCTTCCGGTTGAGCTAGAGCACAAGGCCATATGGGCGCTGAAGAAGTTAAACCTTGAATAAGATGTAGCTGCCAATCTCCGGGTAGAGCAACTAAATGAACTTGATGAGTTTCGGTTTCATGCCTATTCCAGCTCGTCCTTGTATAAGGACAAGATGAAGTACTTACACGACAAATATGCCTAGATCAATACAAGGATGGTGACTTGGTTCTTCTATTCAACTCTCAGTTACGACTGTTTCCAGAAAGCTCTAGTCAAAATGGAGTGGTCCTTTTGAAGTGGTGCATCAACTCCATTTGGTGCTTTTGATTTGAAAAACAAAAATGGTAAAATCTTCAGAGTTAATGGGCACCAAGTGAAGCACTACCTTGGCAAGTTTGATGACAACCATGTGATGGCCTTGATCAATTTCCAATGATGATGGTAACATGCGTCGTGCCGCGACGTTGAATCAGGCACTTCTTGGGAGGCAACCCATTTATTTTTCTTTCTTTTTTGATTTTCTTCTTAGATTAGGCATCGTTTTCGACTAACTGGTTGTGAAGTTTGTGCAGGAATTGGTTGTGCAATGCAGGACTTTGGCTGGAAAAATTTTCCTAAGTATGGGGAAGTTTGCGGACCGCGTTCCAAATTTCGCGGTCCGCGTCTGCGTTTTCGCGGGGGCACCTTTTGTCTGCAGACGCGCACTTGATTGGATCAAAAATACCATCTCTCTGAATTTGAGTTCGAGTCCGCATTCAAAATTTGGCAGACCGCGATGACTTTCGTGGCCACACCTAATTTTCCGCAGACCACGCCCAGGCTTTTGCAGCAGCCTTTCAAAAAGGTAAAAGCGCGGGCCGCGGTAGAATTCTACGGACCGTGCTCAGGTAAGTCGGTGGGTCCATATATGTTAGTATAAATAGAAGGTCTTTCAGACGTTTACACTTTTCGAACCCTAGCTATTTACCACACTGTAGCACTATTCACTCATCTCCTTTGGCTCTCAATCTCATTTCACACTAATCAAGAGTCCATTTTCCACTACAATTTCACAACTGGTATGCTCAATTCTTTGCATTGATTTTAGCTCTTTCTTTCCTTTTCTTCTATATTTAATTTTTCTTTTTAGTTAGGATTTAATACATGCCACAATCTCAAAATCATGCTTAATTTATGCTTAAATTCATGTGGGTGATGATTACATGCCTAATGGGGGATAGGATTATCAACTATGCATGATTAATTGTATTAATTTTTGCACTTAGTGAAAACCCTAGGTTTCAAATGTTCCAGTGCCCGTTTTGTGCATTCATGATTTTGTAAGAGCTGAGTATGGTTATAAGTTTGCGGACGCGGTAACTTTTCCGCCGTCCGCGTTTGAACTTACGCGACCACGCCCAAAATTTCGTGATCCGCACTCATGAGCTTCAGAGAGTTTGACAAGTAGTTCTGCAGCTGCATCCATTTTTACGCGGTCCGCGTTTGATCTTTTGCGGCCGTGTCCAAAATTTTGCGGTCCACGGAGGACCATGATCAGAGAATTGGTTGTCTGAGTCCAACCTCTTTGTAGCCGCGCCCAGTTTTACGCGGTCCGTAATGGCCCTTCTTTAAAGATTTATTGAACCATAATACTAATAATCTTTCATTGATTGTGTGTTGTAGATAATGGTGTGCTCTTGTGGTGGTTCCGACAAATCAAAAGGGAGGGCAGAATCCTCCTGAGGCCGGGAAAAGGGAAGCAGACAATGCCCTTAGCACCTCAGAAGACTATTAGCAAAAAGGCCACACCTGCGAGACCTCAGGTTGACTCCTCGGAGACTAGTGAACACCTCCTTTCCCAGGAGATTTCCGAGGGAGACTCTGCACAAAGACCTGAGGCTCAATCTCAACCTTTCCACCTCGACAATCAACCCAACTCCTCATCTTAGTCATCTGATGGCTCAAATGGAGATAGTAGGACTTCAGCTCCATGTTCACCACCGGCAACAACTCCGGCCTCAGCAGCTTCTCCTATCAATGTAGATGACGAAGAGGTCCCAGATGACGGGAGAAGAGGTGATACCCATTAGGGGGGGTTTATTAGATCAAGGAATCCGGCAATGTGGCAAGATAGGTTCGTGAGTGAGAAGTCCTACCAAAATTCTACAAATGGTGGCCACAAAGGTCGCTCACCCTTGAGCAACAATTCATAGAAAGAGACCTTCTCCTTGTCACGACCCAAACCGATGGGCTACGACTGGCACCCAGTACCTTACTCAATCGAGTACCACCATAACGTATCTCTTCATGTCATACTATCATAGATAACTAAGCCAGAAGGCTATCGTGAGATAAGTATAATACAACATGTGATACCAACTTATACATAAGATCTACGGGCCTATAAGACCAAAATAACTACTCGTATACTGAACATAGGCCGACAAGGCCATACAATCTTTTACGTACATGACATATGTCTACAAGACTCTAAGAATATATAATTTTCATAAAGGTCGGGACAGAGTCCCGCCATACCAAACAATACACGTCTAAATCATACAAACCAAACAAGCAACTCCGAAGCAAATGGAGCGCCCCAACATCTTCCACTGAGCTGATAGCCTACTTGGAGGGCTCTCGACCTGTCTATCGGGACCCGTGGGCATGAAACGCAGCGTCCCCAGGTAAAATAGACGTCAATATGAAATAATGTACCGAGTATGTAAGGCAGTATACAGAAAGCTGAAACTGAACTGATAATCTGAGCATATGCTTACCTGCTGATACTGACTCAATTTTCTCAATATAATAAGTAAAATAGTTGTCCGACCCTATAAGGCTTGGTATATATATATATAACACCTCAGCTGTAGTAGGCTCGCTCATAGACGCTCGGCCATACTAAGCTTTGTATCTCGGCCAACTGGGCTCGCTCATAGGCGCTCGGCCACAGTAGGCTCGGTATATAACTTACCATTTGATCAGAGGTTTTCCAATAGAGGCTTGCCCATCGATTATAGCTTGATGGTAATGAAAATACTGTAACATTGTATATATAGACTCTCTGCTCTCTTGACTGGAAAAAGGAAATACTCAAATGAATATGAAGTCCCGATAAAGAGAATATTGTACTTACAAAACTAGAAAAATATACGTAAATTTCGGGATATAAATTTTTCTTTATGATTCGGCATCAAACTCGTTTAATTACGATATCATGCCGAAATGAAAGAAGAGCTTAGCCTTAACATACCTGGAGTAAAAAAAACCCGTATGATGTTATTGGAAAAGGTTGCACCGTACTCCTTTAAAACCGCACAATTTTATGTTGCTAAGGTTCTAATAATTCTTCTTGGAATCGATTTGGTTGCAAGTTCCATTTGAAACTTGTAGGAAATCTCGTTCTGGTTGTAGGAACTTAGCAAGAATTTTGTAAGAACTTTTGTTGCTAAGGTGCAAAGCTCCTATCTGAATTGTCGTGTCCTCTAATTAGTGTGTAAAAGCTCGTTTGTAGGATTATTTTGTATATGAAAAGAAGTGTCTTTGTACTAATACATTATTTTCTTGCTACCATGACTTGTGATCGAAATCCTTGCAATCTCGTAAATTTTGCTACTTTCCATCATGCAGCCTCTACGGTGCTGACCTTGTAAGTGTGCCTATGCGACTCTTCTCTCCTTTTTCCTCCGGATTTTAGCCAATCTCCAGGCTTTACTTTGTAAACATATACAGAGCTTAATAAGATGTCTCTCTAGGCATCTATAGGTATACTGAAGTTCTTCAGTCGGTATGTTATTGAACTTACGAATATTGTTATACCTTATTTCATTGATCCGTTTATCCATCTTTATGACTTTACTGCATCAAGATAGGTCATAGTATACCGTAACTCTCTCTTCGGTTTATTGTTGCTGAGGTTTGCTACCAAATTCTAGCTTACTCTCATTGCTTATCCTATATGCATAAGTCTAAGTCCTTTAATGCTTCCTCATTACTGTTCATCTTAAGAATGACAGCCTAACCTTATTTCATACTTTGTAAATTTTATCCATCCATTGTTGATTCACCTCAATACCGATCTATAATATACCACTGATAACTGAAACTTCTTAGTAATACCTTGCCACTAGGGCTTGCGTCTTATTGGGGAATATCTGAAGTGATTAGACTGATCCACTTAAGGGCGATACCATGCTTCCATAACGGTATTTCATAGTATCCTAATGTGATTTTCCTTACATGGGTATTTTAATCCCGTACAATTCATGAAATCCTCTTCAAATCATTAATCAATCGAAGGCCCAAAAGTCATCCTTTATCTGTCATGATTACACCTTCATTTCACTACCAGGGCAGCATTCCATCTCTTCAAAATGCTACTAGTCTTAGACTCCTTTGGGTTCATTCAAGCTATACTGAGCTTTGTATAACTTAGAGAAACCATCAACTCTCTTGTTTTCATGGGCTTAATCCCGATGACTTACTTGTCACCTTTTCACTCGTCCTTTCTTATCCTTATTCCTGTCATAAAACCTTGTCGTTTTACTATACTTTAGCTTGCGACCTATATTTATCTATTTATACTACTCGCAACCTTCTTTCAACTTGCTTGCACCATATATTTCATTATGTTATTCTGGTACATAAAGCGAGACATCACATCGTCTCAAACTCTTCTTTTACTCTCTTGACTAGACCCCTCGATACTTAGAAACCATAGGCTGGAAGATATTCTACTGATGATGCCGCTATCATTCTTGGATATTGAGTCCCCGCGCTTCTAGCTTTCTTATCCAAGTATGGACTATTCACAACCTTTTGCATTCGAGTATTTCGTACGTTGTTCACCTTTACCTTACTACCTTAAAATATTGCATCGTATCTTCTATCTCTTTCATGACCTCCCTTCCACATAAGTGTAATTCACGTCCATAACTTGAAGCTCTATTATAATACTTGCATCTCTGGTGAATACACAATCTGGTGAGAGCTTCGTATTGACTTCTTATAAGGCTGGTACTTTTCCAACTGGCTTTATCATAGGGCCGTATAGAACATGGTTGTTGTACTTTCTCTTTTGTACCTCTGATATCAAGAGTGATCCTGCAATGTTCTCAATCACAATTTCTATAATTTTCTGGGTCCAATAATCAGACTTTTGATTTACTTGGTTGATGTAACTCTTTAGTTTCCTCTTTCTTCTGATCAGCCTTTATGTGGACTTAAGCTATCTTCCGATCTGCGGGTCCTGGTATTAGTTATTATTTTAGCCTTTCATGGGCGTTATGGAATATCCATGATACAATATTCAAAAAACTCAATCCTTTGTCTATGTCCTGGGCTCAATTCCTTCTTTTAACTTATACCAGATTCTTCTATGCCTGTATATGTTGCATGTATAAAACTCCAAACTCTTAGGTGCGTCCATAGCGTAACTAACTCTGGATAATTGATCGAATAATTCCTTTTGTTCCTTCTCAGCTTTCTTTAAATGTAAGCTTTTACTTTTCTTGGTCTTTCTTCCCCCTTTCGTATGCATACTTAGCTTATCTTATGGCCACACATATTGGAATTCCATACAACTGATATGGTTTTGGATATCATTTCTGATTTTACTTCCCGTTCAGTAACCACGGCAGGTGCCATTTTCTTATGGAGTGCATACAATGTTGTTGTGAGAATGTTGTTATAAGAGCATCTGCTCCTTAGGTCACAGAGCTTAGGTTGAATCCTTCTTCCTTACTTTCTCAGCTAGTCTTTCATTGTAGTATTTAGGGAGGAACCTCTGACTCTTGTAAAGCCGTGAGCTTATTACATCGTATAGTCAACGGAATTTTTGATGTTCTTCCTCGCCTACAGTTATCCGTAGTTACTTACCTCCACACCGTTGTGCTTGTAGGGTTGCTTCTGAACTGATATTTTGACTATCTTCCCAGTGGCACTCTCTTTTATTCTCGTAATACTTACGATACCTTTAACAACCCCAAACCCTATCTGAATATTTCTTAAATATTACAATGACATTATTGCGAGGATGAATTCACTATATTGGGTTTTACTATGTTTATCTTGCACGATCTGCTGACTCGTCTGTAATCTCCTATTTATCCATAACTGGGCTCTTCCTTAATCAACTACCAACTACTCGTTGGCCCATTCTCATATCAATGTTCTGCGTAATCTTTCTTGGGTTATTTCCTTTGTTTTAACTTAACTCTCGGGCTGGCTCCTTATCTATCAATAACATTTCGGGAAGGAACCCTTACTTCCTCTCCTTGACGTCATGTTTGCATAATGGTCTGGAGTCGTAGCATATATGTAGGCTTTGGATAATTGCAATCTCATCCCCTTTTCAGTTTTTTTGCGCGTTCTTCCTAACCATTCCATAATTACTAGAACCACTTAATTCTGGCTTAATGCCACATCATTCCATATTTCCCCCTTTAGAGGAGTACTAAGAGTTGGAGCTACAATGACCTACCTACCGATGTTTTACCTCTTCATCTTTGGCATCCTTTCACATTATCGATGACCCTTACCCGCCTTGCGGTAATCCTTCTGTACCAAGGATAGCAAAATTCCTTACTCACGAGGGTGGCACTTAGTATAACTGGCACATATGTTCCCTTTAGCTTAACTTTGCTCACATTGCTTGCTTTAGGGAAGCATCTTCTTGAATGACCATTGTCTGAGTTTCTCATGAATATTCTTCTGTTGTCCATTCTATTATCATCAGAACGTAATATGAAGTTCTCATGATGCCGACCATTATCAAATCACTTCGTCCCTAATTTTTGTCTAGTTTATCTTGTTCACCAGCCCATACTAATTTCTATTATTTTGGGGTATAAATTTTCCCTTCTGCTAGTCGCGTTAGAGGCACGAACTTATATCTCGAAATGAGGATACGACTTTATCCTACACTCCTTTGTTGTTTCAAGTCTTGTCACCTTTCGTCTTTTCCTTCACTTAACTATAGAAACTATAATTCTGTCATGTTTTTGATCTACCATTGTCATCCATGTATCACATCTTACTCATAATAATTCATTAACTCTTTTCTTATTTCCCACTAACATTTATGCCTATCACTTTATTCTTAAAACTCGAACAAGACACTCTTTTGCTTTTAGCTTCCCTTTGCTCCATCCAGTGGCTCTTTGGGTTGCTTAACGTTCTCGCTCTACTAGGGACGTGAGCCACACTAAGGTAATATTTATCCCTTCAAGGCTTCCAGTGTCTATCTTTATAGTACTCATATCTAGCAGTACTATTTTAGAGTGCGACATCTGGGTGTCTCACAAGGAGATCTATTTGCACATTTGCTATATCCTTTGGAAATGTTAACTAACGCAAACAATCAGTTCACCCTTTTGGGTTACTCTAACCCCAGCCGGATCCTGATATCCCGTCCTTTCCTTAATCTACACATGTTAGCCCCCAATAGGGTATAACTGAGATGGGTGTGGTCAATTATACATACTTCTGTTACTGTTAAGGGTAACTCACAATGCTTATATTTTTCTACCGAAAATGTAATACTGATAATCTTCATTAACTGGGTTCCTCGTACCCCTTCTTCACCTTGCTTCTTTTACTTACTGAAACTTGTGTCTCCCTCCTTATTCCTTTTTACTGTAAGAGTGGATAGGCATTCTTTCCTTAAGGATCCTTATCAAGAAGCTTACACATCTTAGTATACACATGATTTGCTGAATACCTCATATTCATCCATCATAAGCGTGATGCAAAAATTGAGTTCCTATGACTCAACTCTTCCACGGCCGCATTCAATCCCTTACCAACTGTCTTTCTAGATGTAGGCATCATCGTATTATGAATAAGATAGAGCTTAGGAAATTGAGTTCTTACACTGAGCTCTACCACACGATCTAGAGTAAGAAGAAAGAGTAACAGTCCTAAATGCCCTGTAGCCTCCTGCTTATAAGTGTGGTGCACGACACACCCATAAATAAGACTCTACTAGACACGGCTTATAGACTCCCTAAGAAAGAACTGCTCTGATACCACTTTTGTCACGGCCCAAACCGATGGGCCGCGACTGGAACCCGGTACCTTACTCAACCAAGTACCAACATAACGTATTTCTTCATGTCATACTATCATAGATAACTCAGCCGTAAGGCTGTCGTGGGATAAGTATAATACAACATGTGATACCAACTTATACATAAGACCTACGGGCCTATAAGACCAAAATAACCACTTGTATACTGAACATAGGCCGGCAAGGCCATACAATCTTTTACGTACATGACATATGTCTACAAGCCTCTAAGAATACAAAATATTCATAAAGGTTGGGACAGAGTCCCACCATACCAAACAATACACGTCTAAATCATACTAACCAAACAAGCAACTCCGAAGCAAATGGAGCACACCAACTTCTTCCATTGAGCTGATAGCCAACTTGGAGGACTCTCGACCTGTCTATAGGGACATGTGGGCATGAAACGCAGCGTCCCCAGGCAAAATGGACGTCAGTATGAAATAATGTACCGAGTATGTAAGGCAGTATACAGAAAGCTGAAACTGAACTGATAATCTGAGCATATGCTTACCTGCTGATACTGACTCAATTTTCTCAATATAATAAGTAAAATAGTTGTCCGGCCCTATAAGGTTTGGTGTGTGTGTGTGTGTGTGTATACACACACACACACACACACATATATATATATATATATAACTGCTTTGCCGTAGTAGGCTCACTCATAGGCGCTCAGCCATACTAGGCTCTGTATCTCGGCCAACTGGGCTCGCTCATAGGCGCTCGGCCACAGTAGGCTCGGTATATAACTTATTATCTGATCAGAGATTGCCCAATATGGGCCTGACCATTGATTATATCTCGATGGTAATGAAAATAATGTAATATTGTATATATAGACTCTCTGCTCTCTTGACTGGAAAAAGAAAATACTCAAATGAATATGAAGTCCCGATAAAGAGAATATTGTACTTACAAAACTAGAAAAATATACGTAAATTTCGGGATATGAATTTTTCTATATGCTTCGTTATCAAACTCGTGTAATTACGAGATCATGCCAAAATGAAAGAAGAGCTTAGCCTTAACATATCTGGAGTAGGAAAAAACCCGTATAATATTCTTGGAAAAAGTTGAACCGTACTCCTTTAAAACCAAAAAAATTTACGTTGCTAAGGTTCTAATAATTCTTGTTGGAATCGATTTGGTCGCAAGAATTCCGTTTGAAACTTGTATGAAATCTCGTTCTGGTCGTAGGAACTTAGTAAGAATTTTGTAAGAACTTTTGTTGCTAAGGTGCAAAGCTCCTATCTGTATTGTAGTGTCCTCTAATTAGTGTGTAAAGGCTAACATTTGTAGGATTCTTTTGTATATGAAAAGAAGTGTCTTTGTACTAATACATTATTTTATTGCCACCTAATAAAGATTAACCAAGAGTCATAGTTTTAGGAAGGGCTTGCTGCCACGTGGGGGTTGGGATATTTTTGAATCTTTATCCAAACTTATTAGCTAATTAGATAATGTCCCGTTACCCGGTCATTAACCAATTACCCGTATAATTAAGAATTATCTCAATTTACTTAAAATTTTATTTATTTTTTTTGATACACTTTATATCATCTTCATATGGTACTTTGTATGGTACTAGTCCATAAATTTCGGGTATTATCGCTCGACCCGTATTTTATCCCAAATCGGCAACCTTCAACGAAACTCATTTTCTTTAATTTGTGTACCCTTTATCCTTCATGGCACTTACTTATCTATTATTATAAATAGCATAAATACGTTAACCTCAAGATAATCTCATTCCCGAGTCTACGTCAATTAACTAAGGACGAAACCTTAACATACGAAAATACGGGATGTAACACTCCCTCACCACCCGAATGTGAAGAGACAATTTAATGAAAGAATGGGGTGGAAATTCTTCACTAGCAAGTTGCCGGAAGCAAATGAGTACCTAGTCAAGGAATTCTACGCTAATGTTGCCCACATCAAAAAGGGAACCTATGTGACTAAGGTAAGAAATAAGAAGATCTGGTTTGATGGCAAAACATTGAATACATATGCCGGGTTTGATGATGTGGATGCAGCTCTATACGTACAGAAGTTGGATTTAGATAAAGCTTCCCAGCCAAGGCTAGCAGAGGCGATAGCCATCCCAGGTACAACACCGACCTGGCTTACACCTGGAGTCTCAATTGCCAGAAACACCCTTAGCTTTGAAGCCAAAGGGTGGTGCACCTTCGTTTGCAGCCTCCTTTATCCATCCCAGCATGACAGTGACATTCCAGTCTCTAGGGAGACTCTCATAGCTTCTATCATGGCGGGGTACCCAATAAATATGGGGAACCTTATGGCCCAGAACATATCCAAGGCAACCGGGAAGGAAGAAAGATCCTACCCTTACCCCAATTTCATCACTATGTACCTATAGGAACAGGGGTTGAGGGGAGACACTTTGACATGAAGGTGAAGCCGAAGAGGCCCTTCTCTTGGTACAGTCTTCAGGGAGCAGACAACCCAAAGTCCAAAGTCAAAGCCACTACCTCCACTGGCCAGTCTTAAGAGCCAAGAGTAGAGGCAACGAGGTCAGAGCCTTCCACAACATAGGGTTCTTCGGCTGCTATGCCACCTCCCTCATCCGGGCCATCTATCACAGCCCCATTATCTATGCCCTCATCTTCCGTATACCCACAGACTGCGCTGCGGGTTACTCAGACTCTCTCTAGCATCAACAACTGGATGCAGGTAGCTACATCAAAGCTGTCTGTTTTATCCAGTGCAGTCGCAGCACAGGCAGCTCCAGCAAAACTTTAGTTACCTCCATCAGTGGAGGATTCATTGAAGCAACTCCTAGACAACCAAAATAAGATCTTTGAGACCTTGGATTCCCATGGCAAGGCGATAAAGGAGCTGGGAAAGCAGGTCAGGAAGATGAGGAAGACTCATGCTTCAAAAGATTCAGTAGAGCAACTGAAGAAGGAGGTACAAAAGTTCACATCTGGCGGAGATATCCCACTTAACCTACTTATGGAGGATACTGCTCCAGCAGCATAGACAACCCAAGCATCATAGAAGGAGGCTGATAGAGAGCCAACGAGTGGATTTGTGGTGCCACAGTCATAGGACCTAGAGATACAGTTGGAGGACCCGGAGGGAGATGATGATCCTATGCAGTCCGAGGTCCCCACTAGTGAGCCTTACCCCATGCAGACAGAGACCACATAGGGAGTTTTCTTTTACTCTCTAACCCTTCCTTGATTTTATTTTTGCTACTAGCATTGAGGACAATTCTATCTTTTATTGGGGGGGGGGGGTCTTATTTTGATTTGATGACTCGCATGTAATAACTATGATACTATATTTCTTTATTTTTCTTTATCGTTATTTTTCACTTTTGGCATGTATATAACTTTACTATTCCATGTATATATTCACTTCCATTTTGTATATATTCTTTTTGATCCATTGTTGTACATATTCATTTTACTCCCCGTAGTTTACTTCATAACTTATTTTGTAATTTTCCTTAATAGCTTAGCTTCTTATTTCCTTTAGTAGCTTCTTTTTACATTTTTTTCGTGATCAATAAGCCTTTGGTTTTCTTAATGCCACGGTTCTTTCCGAAGGTGGATTTTGTGAACCGGGTGGCTCTTCCTAATGATGGATGGCGTGACAACCTTCTTAACGGATTGAGTCTGTTTTTCTTTTTGCTTTGATATATAGTAGTAATGAATAAAAGTGTCTCAAGCAGGTTTCACTTGGTACTAACACATTTACCTTCGACCTCATGGTTAGAGAAAGTTGATTGACAAAGAATAGCTCTAGTTGTGACCTTTAGACTCTTGAGTTGACTAAAAATATCATCAAGTGGTTTCTCTGAGCCATCTGTGATCTTCAATCTTAGCTAGGGTTGTTGTGGGACCTCGAATCTATTCTCTTTAACAATCCATTAGCTTGATAGGTGAGGTATTGAATTGCAAGTCCAAGTCTCGTGTCAATAAGTCTAGAACTTGCCCTGAATGTTTGTCTAGGTGAAATTCTAAGTGTAGCTCGACTTGAGAAGTGATTGTAGGATCTCCTTAGTCCCATTTGAACTTTGAAATATTCCATAGTCTACCAATATGATATCCTAAGTCAACCTCTTTGAGCCTAAGCCTTTTTCATTAAATAGCCACATTAGAAGCCTTTATCCGTTTTATAATGTCCCTCTCTTGGCACCTAATCTTTCCTGAGTATTCATGATGAACGAATTGGAAAGAGCATAAGTTTGGGGGAGAGACGAAGAATTTCAAAGTGATGAAAGGGTCAAATAAGGAAAAGAATTAGTGAAAAGGAAAGGAAAAGAAAAGGAAGAAAATTCAAAAAGATAGAGATCAAAAAGAAAGTAAAGGTTGAAGGGATTCAAAGAATGCAATGTTGAAAGGCATGGAATGATGAAAAAAGGAGAAATATGATTGTCAAGAATAATAAAGAGTGACAGTGTGCCTCTCTAATTCCCCTTAGGAAGAAGAAAATGACTCGAAGAGTCACGAAAGTATGAGCCAAAATGAGAAAATGGAGTGCTTAAAGAAAAATGAAACCATCAAAGTTCATTATGTACTACCTTGATCCAAAAGCCTTCATTACATCCCCGTTAAAGTCCTATATGATTTCAAGTTGAGTGAGCTTACATTAGTGGCGAGTTACATAAGGGGCAAACTTATGGTACTTAGAGCCGAACTTGTGACATTCTTTTGAGAGTGATGAGCGAACTTCACAATCCTCGACTTGAGTGTTACATTCTAAAAAAGTGATATTTGCTAAAGGAGAGTAGAGGAGGAGGAGTCTGGGATCCACAATGACCTACGTAAGAGAGAAAAATTCCTTGATGAATTGAGTCAACTCTTAATGCTCTTGTGTCACGTTAGAACCATAGAACTCAAAAGGTCGTAACATGATGTTGTTGATAATGCATTTGTGTTGAGGGTAATTGTTAGTCCCAATTGATGCTTGATGAAGTCACCTTAGGACAACTGAAATATCCTTTTCTTTTTCTTGTGGAGGTGGGAATTACCTTGTTTGCTTGAGGACAAGCAAAAGCTTAAGTTTGGGGGAGTTGATAAGTAGGGATTTTAGCCTATTATTTGCTCTTTTTTTACTTAGGTTTTGGGCCAAAAATGCGTGAAGGTATTCCCGAAAACTAACTTAATGTTCTTGCTTGCAGGTTTTTATTCGAAATGAGCCAAAGAATACATAACCAACTCATAAAGGAGTCAAACTTGAACAAAAACCAAGTCTTGACCAATATAGTGTAACGGGGACCGCGATAGAAAAGGGCAGCCACGGAACTGTCAACGCTGAGGCGGCCAATATTATGCGGCCCGCAAAATTTCAGAGAGGCTGTTTTGAGCACAAAAACCAACAATGACCACGTCAGAAAGAGGCGGCCGTGAAATCACTAGCGCGGCCGCGGTTGAAATTCTGTTGGGAGTGTTTGTTGAGGTTTAGAGACTTTGCAATTTGGGCTTAAATGAAGAAAGCTTTCCGCGTCCAAATTACGTGGCCGCGAATGAATCTCACATGGATGCGGTTGAAAATACGCGGCCCGAGAAACAAGGTCCAGCTCAGGTTCAGATGTGAAGAAACGCGGACCGCACTCCATATTACGCGACCGCGAAAGCCCAAGCATGGACGCGGTCAGAATTACGTGTCCGCGAAACCTACACTAGGGTATATTTGTCCGGATATTTCAGCTTAGTACAAATAGACCTTTTTGACAACTTTAGGTTAAGTTTTGTTTAGCAGAGCACATGATCGATGGTTTTTTACCCTTTTTGGGCAATTTTGTAGTAGATTTCTCTTCAAACTTTAGATTTTAATCTTCTACTTTAATATTATGGCTCATATTTATTCTTTATCTTTGATTTCTGCTGATATTATGAGTAGCTAGACCCCATATCTAGAGTTGTGACCTAACCCTAATGTGGGTATTTAATGGGTCTTGAATGTTAGGGCTTAATTATTTATGGGTTAGTGATATTTAGCTTAATTCATGCTTGAATTGTAGAATTGGTGGTTGCAAACACTGATTCATGCCTTTATGACTTAGGCTCTTCTTGAGAAAGAGGGACTAAGTCTAGGAAAATTAGGCTAACAAAGAATTGGGGTGAACTCAAGAGATTGATATCCCCAATTAAAGGGTTAAACCTAGAGATAGTAATACCCAGCTTGTTCCAATATCACTTGTTTTGCATGAGCACCCATTGGACATGAGAAAGCCAAATTGGGCAAAGTCCCTCAAACTACCGAGAGGTATAGAGTGAGAACTTATGTGTGATGGTTATATCATGACCCAATCAAAACAAGCTTGCCCTAGATTCTCGATACCCATTAGATATCCACCTAGGCGGAAGTCACTACCCTAGTGCCTTTTAAACACTTGAAAACTATCACCAATAATATTGTACTTAGTTTACTCTTAGCATACGATAGTATAAAATTAGAATAGAATCAATCACAACAATGTTTGGAACTGCAATTAGGAACAACACACGCATCTAGATTAGTTAGGTACCTAACTCCAAATCAATTAACTCCCTGTGGAAATCGATCCCCACCTTGTTGGGTAAAACTGCATCGACCATCCTCACTACTCTATAGTGGTGTAGGTTTTTCACCGATCACTAGGCGAAGCAGGTGTTCTTATGCTTGGATTTTCTACAAAACTTTTTTCCCTTCTTTAATGGACCCAATCTCTAAATACGGAAGTCCTTACAGTTGATTTTCCAAGTTGATCAAAGACAGAAGGCCTGTTAGAAGCGGTAGATTGATATTTTACGTGATATAATTTTTACATGCCCTTTTTATGGAGATGCACACTAGTGATGGTTACTTGTATCTGAAACCTTCACGTAGTTTCCTTGTAGAAGATTTTGATGGGAGCTTCCCTAGTGTTGAGGGCAACTTTACTGCCTCAATTTGTTTGATCGGAAGAGTTAACCCCCTTAGCATATTGGTTTGGAAATTGCATGTTCGCTTTCCTTTTATTATTTTTAAGGACATAGAGAGTACGGGAGTTAATTTCTTACCATAAGACACAGTCTTCCCTCCATGAGATTTATTTGAGTTAGGGTATACCTTCTCAGCAACAACTTTGATTTTGTCAGCAACCACCTCAGCTCTTTTAGTCATGGACTCGTCATTTTTGCCCTTCATGACATCATCGGGTTTTAACTCTTTCACAATGTGGTTCTTCAAGTAGAAATTTGCATCGGCGAAGTGTGACTCAGCCTTAGTGAATGGCTTATCATCAGGAACTATCTTCTTCTCAACTTCACCCTCATAGTACTTCAAACATTGATGGTAGGTAGATGGAACCACTTTATTCTCATGTATCCAAGGCCTTCCAAGCAAGATGTTGTATGAAGTCTTTGCATCGATCATATGTATCCATGCACTTGACTGCACATCTTCAATGGTGATTCCCATCCTGATCGCACCTATGGCTATTTTCCCTCTTTGGTTGAATCCTTGAATCATCACACGAATTTTTGAGAGTTTGTTCATGGGAATGCCAAGTTCTTTCACAGTGTGAATCGGCAAGATGTTCACTGAGGATCTTCCATCAACCAAATTTCAATTTATCATCGTGCATATAGCCAACCAGGTATAATGGGCAGTTGTGAGGAGTGTCACCTGGTAGAAGATCGTCATTCGTGAACGTAAATTTTTCCTCACAAGCATTAAGTTCTTGAAGAATAGACTCGATGAGTTTTTCCGAAGATGATGCCAATGGTAGTTCATCACACTTTTCTTTCCCTTTGCTATTATGGAAACAAAAGTCCTCACTGTTATCATGGAAAACCTTCGTGCGAAACCAACTTGGCAAGAACTCTTCCAAGGTCACTGGATCGTGGTTCTTGAGGGTGGTGTACTTCTACTTTTGCCTTCTTCAAATGCTTAACTGGATTCCATTTCCTTGGTATTTTTACCATGATTTTTCTTGTAGGTTGTTCTATTGATTCTTTTTGTGGGATCCTTTTATGGCGCTTACGACGAGTCACCAACTTCCAACCTTCATCATCAGGCTGATCAACTTAGGCTTTGTTGTTTTCCAGTAAGTCTCCATCTTTACTTTCTTTGAAACTACATAATTCATTTGGAAAAAATGAGCCAAAAGGTGATAGCGACTTGGTTTGCACTTGCTTTCTCATCTTCAAGCACAATCTTCTTTTCACGAACCAAGTCCATAATTTTGTCCTCGAAGACAAAGCATTTCTCTAGAGGGTGGCTCACAAGTCGATGCTATTTGCAATAATTTGGGCCATTTGTTTTTCTAGCTTTATTTGGACGCTTCATCTACGGAAGCTCAATGAGCTTTAACTCGAGGAGTTCTTCAAAAATTGTTGGCACATAGGAATCCAGAAATGGGTATTCCTTCTCTTGCATTTCTCTTAGAGTTCTTTCCATTTGGCTTATCTTGAAAAGAAGTGGATTCAATACTCTGCTTCTTGCTCACCTTCGTTGGGAACTTCACAAGTGATGCGTTGACATTCATATCTTCTTCGCCTTCAAACTTGGATAAAAACTTGGTTCATTTCCTGACCTCATGCTAGTTGTTCCCTTAGTGAGGCTCATATATTGGTAGCTTTTCATTTCCAGCGGAGGCCATGCTCAACTCCATATCATGGTCACGAGCCACAAATTCTTCAAATGTGCTAGGTTTGATATCTTGCAAGATGTAGCGCAATCCTCAATGCATGCCTGTGATGCATATCTCTATGCTAGAAGCTTCACTAAGCATGTCTTTGCAGTTGAGGCTTTGATGACATCGACAACACACCTCTATAGGAGATATGATACAGTCGTATACAATAATAATTACCCAACTATGAGTCGGGGTCGAATCCACTGAGAGTTATGAATGGTGTTAGGAGTATATATTTGAAGCAAGCAAATGGGTTATCTAAGATTTCACTTCCACAAGAAGGTTTTGTTTTCTATTTTTACTGTTACTCTAATGAATGCAAGCTAAAGAAAATAGATTATAGATAAATATTTTTGAGGTTTTTCCAATTGGATTAAAGGCTCAGGGTTGTGACCATAACCTAGGTGTTTGCTTAATGGGATGAAGATATTTATACTTCTTTTGTTGATTGGGGTATATTATAGCTCTCAACTCCATGTTACCCACTCAATACTTCTCGGTCAGAGGGTGATTTTTCCAATTTGGCTTTCTCAAGTCCAAATGGGTATCAACCAAAATATTTGATAAGAGTTCAAGTCATGCTCTTACTATCTCTAGTTTGAACCCTTTAATTAGGTTAATATGCGGTCCTTACATTGCTGAAAGTTCTGTTAGATCTTTCTTCTTGGTTTGTGGCCGCAGATAGAATTCTGCGGTCCACAATTTCTTCTGCGGCCTGCTTCTGCTCCCTTTATTGCCTTGTGCTTCACAACTCCTTATTGAGTCATATTTCATCTCGGGAGACCAAACTTCCAGCATTCCTGTAATTTGCACAATTTCATTAGTTTCGTGAATACAATTCAATACTTTCAGACTAAAACAAAAGCTAAAAGGTGCTAATAAGCAGTAAAAATCCCCTCTTATCAACTCCCCCAAACTGAAGTCTTTTCTTGTCCTCAAGCAAATAAATTAGTTCCCACATCCAAAAGTTAAGGGTCATTTCATCGAGTTAGAGGCGAGCCATCCACACATCAGTTGGGACCAACAATTACCCACAATTCTCATGTATTATCAACCAGGCGACAAGTTAAACATTCATGCACATATAGTTCTAATGTGACATTTGAGCTTCAAGCATTGACTTTACTCATCAAGGACTCTTGCTCTATCATGTAGGTCATGGTGCACTCCAAACTCTTCCTCCCCTAATATCCATTTGCCTAGATTACTTAAGAAATTTAGCACTAAAACCAAAGATTTATGAGAGGTTCAGTCAACTTTCTCAAGAGAATGTCACAAGTACTGCTTCAAGTACCATAGGCTTGCCCCTCATGTAGATCGTCGCTAATGTAAGCTCACTCAGTTTGAAATCAAGTAGAATTCTTTTGGGATGTAATGATGGCTTTTGGGTTAGGGTAGGATACTGTATGGTTAAGTGGTTACACTTTTCCTTAAGCACTCCGTATTCATTTCTCGGCTCACACTTTGCCAATTCTTAGAGGCACTTTCTTTTCATTGGGGACTAGAGAGACTTAGCATCACTCTTTCTTGATCATTTCATTCTTTTTCTGCCTTTTTGATTTCTCCATGTTTGGGATCCTTACCTCTTTTTGAATCTATTCAACCCTTTCACGTATTCACTTTTTCCATCTTTCTTTTCGTTCTTTTCTTTTTTTGCCTTTTCTTCTCATATACATCATTTATTTTCTCTTTTTGTTGCTTGATACCTTTTTCAATTTCCACATATATGCCCAAAACTTAAGTCTTAAGCCATTTGTTTCACAAGAGTGTTAAGGAAAGCTCGGGTGCCAAGAGAGGGTCACGACCAAACGGGTAAAGGATTGTAACATGGTCATCAAATGAGAAAGGCTAGAGGCTCAAAGGGGTTGACTAGGGATAATGACATTGGTTGGCAATATAAAACTTAAGCGGGCCAAAGAGAGCCTACAATCACTTCTCAAACCAAGCAAAAACTTAGGATTTCATCTTGAAACACATTCGGGGCAAGTTTTAGACCCATCACACGGATACTTGGACTAGCAACAATTCATCTCACCCCTCACGCAACCGGATTGTAAAAGAGGATAGAGTCGAGGACCCACAATGACCAAATTCAAGTTTAAAGATCACTATGGTCCAATTTAACCACTCGATGATTGCCAAAGTCAACACAAGAGTCCCAAAGTCACTAAATAGAGCTATTTCTTTCAAAAACATTATTTCTAACCATAAGTGTGTTGGTGCCAATTGAAGTATGGTTGATTCTTCGAGCATGAATTAATTAGGTCTTTTTGTTCATTACTACTACTATTATTACCTAAATACAAAAACACTGACTCATTCTGTTAAGAAGGTTGTCACGCCATCCATTGTTGGGACGAGTCACCCGGTTCACACAACAACTACCTTTGGAAAGAACCGTGGCATCAAAGGCTTATTATCTACTAAAACATTAAAAGAAGTTACTAAATCAAACAAAGAAGCTACTAAATCAAATAAAGAACTAATAAGGAAATATAAATAAAGAAGCTAATACGAAAAAACTATTGAAGATAGAACAAATATACATAATGATAGATAGAGAGAGAATATATATATATATATAATACGAAAAATAGAGAATAATATCAAGTTATTACAGGACAAATGTCTCAGAATGTATCAAATATAGTAAATAAACACCACCCCACCCCCACTCCCCAAATAAACATAAGCATTGTCCCAGTGCTTAACGAAATAAGAGTAAAAGAGGGGAAAGAGTGAAGAAAACTCCCTTTGGCTCCTTGGACATCTTTGTGTCCCCATCAATGTCATCGCCTCAGGCTCAACCAACTGAATCTCATCATCCTTAACTTTGGATGTGGCTAGGTTGGCGAACATCTGACGTACTGCCTCACCAGTGTCGGCAACAAGGTCTAGCTCTTCAGACTAGCCAGCTGGTGCCACTGGTGCAGATCGTGCTATAGGATCTAGGACAGAATGGTCTGGGTCAAGCATCATGTCAAAGGGGAGATTTACGGATGTAGCAAACCTGGTCACATGTCTCCGGAGCTTGTCCACTGACTTCTTGCTGGCTTGGGACTTTCTCATCTTCTTTACTTATTTTCCCAGCTCTTCGATCACTGAATTGTGCTGTACCAAGGTAGCCATAATAGTGTTCTGTTTCTCTAGGAGATTCTTCAATGTCTCTTCAACTGTCGGGGGAAACTGTGGTTCCTGAACAGAAGAGTGCGCTACAAAAGTACCGGATAAGTCAGACAACTTTGCAGTGGTTGACTGCATCCAGTTGTTGAGGCTCGCCAATGTATGAGAGGTTCCCAATGTAGAAAGTGGGATAGTAGGAATAGGCACTGGCTTCAAAGCTGGGGTGGGAGCAGTGGCATGAGCTGTAGTAAGGGCTGTCGATGATGGTGGAGGCTCATCAGGCTACATAGCTTCCTCACCAGCTACCATAACTGGCTCTTCAGGTTGGCCCGCGGTGGTAGGAGGCCTAACATTCTTCTTCAGATTATTCGCATGTATCAGTGAATGCCAAGTAAAAGTCTTCTTCGACTTCACCTTTGAATCATAATCCCTTGGCTCTACCCATGCGTCCATGAGATATTATGTAATAGTGTTGGGGTACATGCTGGACGAGTCATCTTGCCGAGCAATCACTAAGATGTTGACTGACATCACGACACCCATATTGATAGGGTAGCCAGCCATAATAGAAGAAACTAGAACTGCCCGAGGAATCGGAAGGTTAGTCTCATTCTGGTTGGGGTCTAGTCTGCTGCAAACGAAGGTTTGCCACCCCTTCACCTTGAAACTCATAGTGCTCCGGTAGATAGGAACCCCATCGTCAATACATGTTGGTGGTGGCCTGGCGCTGCTAGAATATGTGCTAACCAAGGTCGGGTTGCGTCTCCCAGTGCATACTTCTCCAAATATTCCTTTGGATCAACATCTTCGAATCCCAAGTACATGTTGAGTGATCAAATATCAATTTTAGGTTACGTACTTTAGTCACTTTGTCCCCTTTTTTATGTTGGCCACATTGGCATAAAATTCATGGACTAGGTACTCTTTAGCGTCCATTACACTTTGAGTGAACCACATCCACCCATTGCCTTCCCTGAATTGTCTCAACACTGCTGGGTTGTACCTATCCAAATCTTTCAACTAAAATTGTCGCTCAAGAATTAACGACCTCACTGACCACCATGACGAAAGCTAGTGAAAGTGGCTAGGCTGATAAAGTGGTCCTCCTAAAACTCTTTCTTCTTTGATCTTTCAAGACCAACTGTTGTAGCATCTCCCTGTCTGCCATAATCGGGGATATCCTGAACTGGTGTATCTTGTGCCTCAGAGACAGGTGTAGCCGATGGCTCGGAAACCTGACTAGCACTCTCCAATTCCTTGGAAGTTCTATGGGATGAGGACGACTCGTCCCTGAGTTGGTATCTCCTGCGGCATTGACTGTACGACCGGCTGCTTGATGCTTCCCTAGACGGGACATATGAGCCTCTGTCAGAGAGATCTACACCTCTTCCCCTGCCGGTTGTAGCTTTCTTTGTAATTATATTTTGTTGGCAAAGGGTCAAGGCACTCTAGCCTCGAACTCGAGAAGGTTCACCTTTCCCTTTAGATGTGTCGCCTCGTCCCCTAGAGAGAACCATTGTTTGTATTAAGCAAAGGGGATTGTTATTTACAATTCAATGTTCAAACATACCCAGGAGACATGCAAGTAATATATAAACCAGAAGACACAATGAGGGTACACAGTCAAAGCATGCTTGCAGGAAACTAGATCTGCGATCCGCTTAATTTTCTTGCGGTCACAAATGATGACTTGTGGACCACAAAATTTGTTTTGTGGCTACAAAAGTTGAGTGCGGTCCACACAATTCCACTTGCAGTCATACCTCTGAGGCCCAGAAAATGCCAACTCTCTGATGACAGACAATTGGCTAATGTGCGGCTGTAACACAATTTCTACGGTCCACACAATTAAACATGCGTCCGCACATTGGGGTCTCAAAGTAGGGACTCTCTGATGACAGTAAAAGTGCATTTATGCGGCTTCAATGGAAATTCTGCGGTCTGCATATTTTACCTTGTAGCCACAGATCCCTTGTTCACTAATGTTGCCCTAAGATCATTTTCTGCAGACTGCACAAATTCAGGTGCAGCGGCAGAATTCAAAAATTACAAACAATTCAGTTGTTTCATTCTAGGTTTTTCAATTTCGTACACAATTTGACATGGAAACATCATAGAAGCATGAAAATATGTTAACCCAGTCCCCATAGAGAATGTATTATTGTTTACCTCAAAAATGGTTTTAACAATTATACTTGATTTGTGGTTCTAAAAATATGTGATTTATTCAAATACTAGTTAGTAATCAAGAAACCACAAGTGTAAGTAAGAAGAATGTGATAATCGAATCAGCGTTGCTAAAGGAACGAGGGCCTCGAGCTTGGTGATTTCAGGGCCTCGAGGCTATCTTAGTGACGTTAAAGTATGAACAATAAATTAAAAACAATAAAGTTGAAGAATAAACTTGAGCACAACAAACGAGAAAAGTAGAGTAGAATATTCTATAGCAATGAATTTCGTGACATTACAAATGATTGGGGTCCCCTTAATATAGGAGGGGAAAACCCTAATATGGTACATATCTAATTATGACAAAGAATACTATTGGTACAGCTGTATAACGATTTAGTACGGAATTGGGCTATCTCTGGCATACCTTATCAGCTCTAACCACGTGCCCTTGGGAATTTCTCGCCTTTCCATGTCGATCATCGATTTTACATTGTTTCGAGGTAAGCCATGATGGGACTTCTATATACTCTCCCGAGGTACACCTTATTGAGGTCGAACTTTAGACTCTACTTCGAGCCTCTCGAACTCGGGCTCGAAACACCGCAGACCTCGAAATCGGACTCCTGAAATTTAGGCCGTATACAGATAGTCCCCACGTTTCTTAGAATGAAATGATAAGAAACTATTTGAATTCTTGACCCTTCTATATCCTCATCATAACGTCAGCCACGTGAGGTCATCGATTGATGTGACTGAAAGGCTGTGCAGAGGTCATGTCTGCACATTTCTCGAAAAATCCACCAATCGATAACAACTATGAGCCGCCCTTTTAACTTCTACAACACGCTTATATGGAACCTATAAATGCCCCAATCCTTCACTCCTCAATTTTTTAGTTTCCACAACACCTTCAAACCTTCACTAATTTTTCTCTGAATCCGTTCTTCCTTCGCGTTCATCTCTTTAACATTTTCTTCTTCATATTCTGAAATTTCACAAAACATGGCAAAAACTTCTTAGATAGCTCCCCAAAAAGAGCAAGATCCTTCATCATCACGTTCGTCTAAGAGAAAAATGGTAGTACCTCCTCGTGTCGAGAAGTGTACCCCCGGACCTTGTGAAACATCTTATGATTTCAAGGTCAAAAAACCTTCCTCCGTTGCAGGACGATGTGAACCCATGTCTCGATATATTAGTTTGATAACCGAAACTGGGAAGGTGAAGGTTGATTGTCGTTGGGGGGATGCAGTACAAGTGGAGATCCCTTCACCTGAAGAGGACATAACCACTCACAAAGCTGGTTTTCTCAGCGTATACACATTCCCATTCACCTTAGGTTCCGTAGAGCCCTCCTCGCCACCGATAGATCCAGTGATCCTCGATTTTTGTAGACAATATCGGGTAACGCTTGGCCAAATCTATCATTTCTTCTAGCGAATCGTTTAACTGATTAGATACTTTTCGAACATGGTCGAGGGGATGCCTTTCAACCTCAACCATCTGTTTAGACTGTACAGTCCTTGTTTTTATCGAGGTGGCCTGATTAAGCTGCAACGTCGATCTTCAAAGTTCTTCTTCGCTAGCATCGACGAAGATAAGGACCGAGGATGGATGAGCCGCTTTGTTCGAGTCAGAACCTCTGAATTGATTCATGCTGAGAAGATGTTATTCCTCGAGGAATGGAATATGAACCATAAGTGACGACTCATCGAACATTATTCGTTAGTCAAATTTTTTTTCTTCCTTTTGAACTAACTCCCTTCTGATGGTGCAGTCATCGAGTGGTACCCCGGTGCGGTCAAGGAACTCCTGGTCTGGGTTCGACAACTAGATTCCACCTCCACATATGCTGAGCGCGTCTGGCGTGACTTGGCCAGAGGTCGATGGGAGGACAAAAACCATGGTGAGCTTTTATTACTGTTGTTTTTTGAATTTATTAGTGAAAATATCTCTTGGTAGCACACTTAACCCTTTGTGCTTATATAGGCCTCGGGGAAGCCGTTTCAATGAGGCTTCCCCCGCCTGGCAAAGTAGATACCCCAAAACTCTCCAAAGATAAGAAGAGAAAGAGGGAGACGCCGGCGGAGTCTCCGAAATCAAAAAAGGCTAAAGCTCGAAACCCTAAGACCGGCATAGTGGCTTTGACTCCCGAAGTTGCTGCAAGTCTTCGTGCTTAGGACGAAGAGGGAGATGAGACCAAATGCAATGACCTCACGTTAGTAACTCGAAGGGGAAGTGGTATCGATGCCTCAAAGGTTAATACACCGAAGGCTGTTAGGTGGCTCAGTCTCGAGTTGAGTATATTCCTGAAGGGAGATCGACCAAAGTCCTCGAGCCAATCGATAACCAAAGGATGCCTTGTGCTGAAAAGTACTCGGTCGAAGATCCTGAAGAAACCAACCTCAAAGCTCCTCGAAGGAAGGAGAAGGCCCCGGTTGACCCACTCAGGGTGATCGATGTGGGTGATTCTCCACATGGCCCATCCTTTTCCGAAGGGCAGATATGGGATGCCCAGGGCATGAAGTGTGACGACCCAAAGGGTCATCACCTATGTTATTACCCATCCCGTTCTTCTGAGGCCTTGAAAACCTCATTTGTATTTGCCTCGATTTGTGTGTGCAGTCTGGGAAAGTAGCCGGACAGCTTAAATATGAAATTCTGTGAAAAATTCTAAGATTTGATATTAAAATGAATAAATTTGACTTCAGTCAACAGTTTGGGTAAACGAACCCAGTCAACAGTTTGGGTAAACGGACCCGGACCTGTGATTTGACGGTCCCGGAGGGTCCGTAGGAAAATATGAGACTTGGGCGTATGCCCGTAATCGAATTCCGAGGTTCCAAGCCCGAGAAATGCATTTTTGAGTAAAATTGTTTTCTGAAAATATTTAAGGAAATTAAAAATAAAATCTGATTAGAAAGTAATGGTATTGGGCCCGTATTTTGGTTCCGGCGCCTGGAACAGGTCTTATATATGGTTTAAGCACTTTCTGTAAAGCTTGGTTGAAATCGGATTTCGTTTGACGTGTTTTGGACTTAAAAATGGAAAAACTTGATGTTTTATGAAATTTGATAGGATTCATGGATTTTGAGGCCTAATTCGATGTGTATGATGTTGTTTTGGAGATTTGATCGCACTGGCAAGTTCGTAGGAGGTTGTGTGAGTAACCTGTGAAGTTTGGTATCGTTCCGAGATATATAGGTCAGTTCGGCACATTGTTAGCGAGGTTAGAAAACTTAAAATTCCTAAGTTTGGTTCTTGAGGTTTGGAGGTGTGATTTCGAATTTTAGCGTTGTTTTGAGTGTTTCGAAGGCTCGAGCGAGCCCTTATTATGATTTGGGACTCGTTGGTATATTTGGATTAGGGCTCGTGTGGGCCCAGGTGCCTTTCGGGCACCTAACGGGGCTAACAACCAGCAAACTCTGCTGTTGGTGCACCTGCTCTGGTGTGACCGCATGTGCGGTTGCCCAGCATCGTAGGTGCGAGACCGCAAGAGCTGTCCCAGGCATCGCAGGTGCGAGCACCAGTAGCCTGGCCAGCCTTCAAAAGTGTGGAGCATTGCATCGCAGGCGCGAGACCACAGGTGCGGTCTCCCCTTTGTAAGTGCGAATCCAGACCCCCCAGCCAAATTCAGCAGGCGCGAGGTTCTCCTTGCAAGCGCAAGACCGGAATTTAATAGAATAAATCATGGAAATCATGGAAATGACAGTCAAAGAAAGAGAAAGAGTTATTGAAATATACCCTTTCCGGGATTTAATTGTTTAATTATTGTTCCCTTGCCGGGATTCCTATTTCTATTTTGTTTACTCCCTTGCCCATTGTTTGTGATTGCTGTTTGGGTGAGGAAGAGTGTTAAAGCACGAAGGGTGATGTCGTGCACTTGTTTTGGTGAGAATGAGAGTAAAGCACAAAGGGTGATGTCGTGCACTTGTCTTGGTGAGAATGAGAGTAAAGCTCGAAGGGTGATGCCGTGCATTGTTTCATATTGTCTCCTTTGCTGGGATTTTGAGATTTCTGTTATTGTTCTCTTGCTAGGATTTCTATGTTTATTCTGTTTACTCCCTTGACCTTGCTAAAGCACGAAGGGTGATGCCGTGCATTATTTGTTATTGTGAGGAAAGAGTGTAAATCACGAAGGGTGATGCCGTGCCATACGACGTACCATTCCGTACTGATATTCATTGATTACATTATACATTGCATAGTCAGGAAAGAGAGTAAAAGCACGAAGGGTGATGCCGGGGCATGATTTACATTGATTACATTCGACATTGCATAGTGAGGACGAGCGTAAAAGCACGAAGGGTGATGCCGTGCCATCATTTACATTGATTACATTATACATTGCATAGTGAGGACAAGAGTAAAAGCACGAAGGGTGATGCCGTGCAAGTTTGTGATTTCTTGTCCTTGTTGATATGCCGCCTTTGTTTTTCTTTTCCTTATTGAGATTTCTTATATGAAATTTTTATCTCCCCACAACATGTTCCCCTTCCTTTATTAATTGTTTTCTCCCTATATTTCTTATCCGTTGTATATATGTATATATTTATTTGAATGCACAGGTTTATTTGGTAGTATGGTTCTAGCCTCATCACTTCTTTGCCGAGGTTAGGCTAGGCACTTACTCAACATGGGGTCGGTTGTACTGATGCTACATCTGCACTTCTTTATGTTGTGCAGATTATGCAACCAGACCCGGAGGACATCATTAGTGGGAGTGTCTTCCAGCTCGTTATAGAGGCTTCGAGGTATACCCTCTGGCGTTTGTGGGCCTTCGCATATTTTCCATCCATTTGTCTTCGATTCTGTCTTGTTTTTCCTTTAGTTTCAGAGGCAGATATGTATTTCCTTCCAGACTTTTATTTATCACTCTTAGACAGTTCGTGAGTTAGTGACACCAGGTTTTGGGAGATTTTGCGTCGATGTATTGTGATTGTCTTTACTTAACTTAAAATCATATTTATTTCCGCTGTTTAATTTGTGAACTGATTTAGTTTATTCTGTTAGAATGAGGTTATGATGCTAGTTTAGCTACACACGTTGGCTTGTCTAGCAGGTTCAATGTTAGACGCCATCACGGCCCGACGGTGGGATTTCGGGGCGTGACAAGTTGGTATCAGAGCTCTAGGTTGCTTAGGTCTCACAACTCACGGACAACTTGGGAGAGTCTGAGGGATCAGTACCGAGATGTCTGTATCTATCCCCCAATGGCTGCAAAGTTAGGATGAATCCATATTTCTTTTCTTTTCTGTCGTGCCCTATGATTTTGAGTACTGAGTGAGTTTCTATTCTATTCTCTCGCAGATGGCGAGGATGCGTGCTTCCCTTAGTTCCGCCCAACAGCCTGATACTCCTGCTACAGCTCCTACTCGGGGTCGAGGTCGAGGACGAGGCCGTGCTAGAGGCCGAGGCCGGGGCCGGCCTCAGCCTAGAGCAGCAGCCCCAATGGAGGACCCTCAGGTCGAGTATGACGAGGAGGTCCCAGTTCCGGCAGTCCCAGTTGGACCAACTCGGGTCCCAGAGGGGTTCATAGCTACCCCAGTGCTTCAGGACGCCCTTGTCCGTCTAGTAGGACTCATGGAGAGTGTAGCACAGGCGGGTCTTCTTCCTGCAGCACCAGCCGTCTCTCAGGCTGGGAGAGGTGCCCAGACTTCTGTTGCCTGCGTGCCAGAGCAACTAGCTCCACAGTTTCAGGCTCCGGGACCTCAGCCAACCGGAGTAGCTCAGTCGGGTATTGCAGCACCGGTAGCATAGGGAGCACCTATGTCAGCAGATGCTCTGTGGAGAGTGGAGCAGTTCACCAAGTTATTTACTGCTACTTTCACTGGTTCACCATCAGAGGACCCCCAGGATTATTTGGATAGCTGCCATGAGGTTCTCCGGAATATGGGCATAGTGGAGTCCAACGGGGTTGACTTCGCTACTTTTCAGTTATTTGGCGCAGCCAAGAGTTGGTGGAGAGATTATTGCCTAGCCAGACCAGCTAGATCTACACCTTTGACTTGGACTCAGTTCTCAGAGGTATTTCTGGGGAAGTTTCTTCCCATTACTCAAAGAGAGGACCTTCGGAGGCAGTTTGAGCGTCTCTAGAAGGGATCTATGTCAGTCACTCAGTATGAGACCAGATTCATTACTCTAGCCCGGCATGCTCCTATGATACTTCCCACTGATCGGGAGAGGGTTCGGAGATTTATCGAGGGATTGGCCCGGCCTATCAGACTTCAGATGGCTAGAGAGTCAGGTACAGATATATCATTCCAGGATGCGGCCAACGTGGCCAGGAGGATTGAGATGATTTTTTCACGGGGTGGTGGTCAAGGGGCTGACAAGAGGCCCCATCATTTCGGTCGTTTCAGTGGAGCCTCATCTGGGGGCAGGGATTCTTCAGGTAGAGGTCACCCTCCCAGACCTTTTTAGTCAGCTCTCCAGGTTTCCCATGGTACTTCGGGTGGTTGTGGTTATCAGCCGCACTATTCTGATCAGCAACCCTACAGTGCGCCACCAGCTCTCATCAGTGCACCGCTGCATCAGAGTTTTCGGGGTGGTCATTCAGGTCGACAGGGTCACATTCAGTTCCCTCAGCAGCCGAGGTCTTGTTACACTTGAGGCGATCTGGGTCACCTTGCCAGGTTCTTCCCTCGAGCATCAGGTAGTTCTCAGCATCAGGGTTCTCGTGCCATGGTACAGGCACCAAGTGTTCCACAGCCTACCCAGCTAGCTAGGGGTGGGGGTAGAGGTGCTAGAGGTGGAGGTAGAGGTCATAGAGGTGGAGCTCAGGCCGCCAGAGGTGGAGGCCATCTAGCAGTCGGCTGTCCCAGAGATGTGATTCAGGGTGGTGGGGCCCAGCCCAATGTTATGCTCTTCCAGCCAGGCTATAGGCTGAGTCTTCAGATGCAGTTATTACAGGTACTATTCGGGTTTGTGATCGAGATGCTTCAGTGCTATTTGATCCATGGTCTACGTGTTCATATGTGTCCTCTTATTTTGCACCACACCTGGTCATGCCTAGTGATCCACTGAGTATTCCTGTTTATGTATCTACACCAATGGGTGATTCTATCGTGGTCGATCGAGTCCATCGTTCTTGTGTTGTGGTGATTGGGGGTCTTGAGACCCGTGTTGATTTGTTGCTTTTGGGTATGGTCGGCTTTGATGTTATATTGGGGATGGACTGATTGTCCCCATATTATGCCATCTTGGATTGTCATGCCAAGATGGTGACCTTAGCCTTTCCAGATTTGCCCCGTTTGGAGTGGAAAGGGAACTCATGGTCATTCTACTCGTAGTGCTATTTCGTACGTGAAGGCTCGGCGCATGGTCGAGAAGGGGTGTTTGGCTTATTTGGCTTATGTGCGCGATTCCAGTATTGAGGTTCCCTCTATTGATTCGGTACCCGTGGTTCGTGAGTTTCCTGAGGTTTTCCCTTCAGACCTGCCGGGGATGCCACCCGACAAGGACATTAATTTCTACATTGATCTGGCTCTGGGCAGCCAACCCATTTCTATTCCGCCGTATCGTATGGCCCCGCCAGAGTTGAAAGGGTTGAAGGAACAGTTGCAGGATTTGCTTGGGAAGGGTTTCATTAGACCTAGTGTTTCTCCTTGGGGTGCTCCAGTATTGTTTGTGAAGAAAAAGGATGGTTCGATGAGGATGTGCATTGATTACCGGCAATTGAACAAGGCTACAATCAAGAATAAGTATCCACTACCGAGGATTGATGATTTGTTCGACCAGCTTCAGGGTGCCAGGGTATTTTCAAAGATAGACTTGAGATCTGGCTACCATCAGTTAAGGATTAGGGCATCCGATGTCCCTAAGATAGCTTTCCGCACTCGGTACGGGCATTACGAGTTCTTAGTCATGTCGTTTGGGTTGACAAAAGCCCTAGAAGCTTTTATGGACTTGATGAACCGAGTGTTCAGGCCTTATTGGACTCATTCGTGATAGTCTTCATTGATGATATATCGATATACTCCCGTAGTCAGGAGGAGCACGAGCAACATCTCAGAGTGGTTCTTCAAACTCTGAAGGATAGTCAGCTTTATGCAAAGTTTTCGAAGTGCGAGTTCTGATTAAGTTCAGTTGCATTCCTGGGTCATGTCGTGTCAGCAGAAGGTATTCAGGTTGACTCGAAGAATATTGAGGCAGTCAAGAACTGGCCTAGACCAGCATCAACTACAGAGATTCGAAGTTTCTTGGGATTAGGAGGCTATTATCGTCGGTTCGTGGAGGGGTTCTCATCTATTGCATCCCCAATGACCAGGTTGACCCAGAAGGGTGCCCAGTTCATATGGTTGGACGAGTGTGAGGCGAGCTTTCAGAGGCTCAAGACATCTCTGACTACGACACCGGTATTGGTTTTGCCCACAGGTTCAGGGCCTTATACAATCTATTGCGATGCTTCCCGTATTGGGCTTGGTGCAGTATTGATGCAGGATGGCAAGGTCATCGCTTATGCTTCGAGGCAGTTGAAAATTCATGAGAAGAACTATCCAGTGCATGATTTGGAGTTGGCAGCCATCGTCCACGCATTGAAGATTTGGAGGCACTACCTGTATGGCGCGGCGTGTGAGGTGTTCACTGATCATAAGTGTCTTCAGTACTTGTTCAAGCAAAAGGAGTTGAATTTTAGGCAGAGAATATGGTTGGAGTTGTTGAAGGATTATGATATTACCATATAATATCACCCGGGGAAGGCCAATGTGGTGGCCGATGCTTTGAGTAGGAAGTCAGCTAGTATGGGCAGTCTTGCTTTTATTCCGGTCAGTCAAAGGCCGCTTGCTTTGGATGTTCAGGCTTTGGCCAATCGATTTGTGAGGTTGGATATTTCTGAGCCTAGTTGAGTGTTGGCTTGTACAGTCGCTTGTTCTTCATTATTGGAGCGTATCCGTGATCGGCAGTTTGATGAACCCTATTTGTGTGTCCTTAGGGACACGGTGCAACGCGGAGGTACCAAGCAGGTGACCTTAGATAATGATGGTGTTTTGAGATTACAGGGGCGAGTTTGTGTGCCCAATGTTGATGGGATTCGAGAGTTGATTTTAGAGGAGGCCCATAGTTCCCAGTACTCTATTCATCCGGGCGCCGCGAAGATGTATCAGGATTTGCGGTAGCATTTTTGGTGGCGTAGAATGAAGAAGGATATTGTGGCATATCGTGTTTGAACTATCAACAGGTTAAGTATGAGCATCAGAGGCCTGGTGGTTTATTTCAGAGGATTGAGCTTCCGAGTGGAAGTGGGAGAGGATCACTATGGACTTCGTTACTGGACTTCCATTGACCCGGAAGAAGTTCGATGCAGTTTGGGTCATTGTTGATAGGCTGACCAAGTCAGCGCATTTCATTCCTGTGGCAGTATCCTATTCATCCGAGAGGTTAGCTGAGATCTATATCCGGGAGATTGTTCGCCTTCATGGTGTGCCGGTATCTATCATTTCGGACCGGGGCGCGCAGTTTACCTTACATTTCTGGGGAGCAGTTCAGTGAGAGTTAGGCACCCAGGTGGAGTTGAGCACAACATTTCATCCTCAGACGGATGGGAAGTCCGAGCGGGCTATTCAGATATTAGAGGATATGCTCCGAGCTTGTGTTATTTACTTTGGAGGATCATGAGATCAGTTCTTGCCTTTAGCAGAGTTTGCCTACAACAATAACTACCAGTCGAGTATCCAGATGGCTCCTTATGAGGCTTTATCTGGTAGGCGGTGTCGATCTCCGGTTGGATAGTTTGAGTCGGGAGAGGCTCGGTTGTTGGGAACAGATTTGGTGCAGGAGGCCTTGGACAAGGTCAGGATCATTTAGGATAGGCTTCGTACAGCTCAGTCCAGGCAAAAGAGTTATGCAGATCGTAAGGTTCGAGATGTGGCTTTCATGGTTGGGGAGCGAGTATTTCTCCGAGTGTCGCCTATGAAGGGCGTGATGAGATTTGGGAAGAAGGTCAAGCTTAGCCCTAGGGTCATTAGTCCGTTTGAGGTTCTTGATCGAGTGGGGGAGGTGGCTTACAGACTTGCATTGGCACCTAGCTTATCAGCCGTACATCTAGTTTTTCATGTGTCCATGCTTCGGAGGTATCACGGCGATCCAACCCACGTGTTAGATTTCAACACTGTCCAGTTGGACAACGACTTATCTTATGAGGAGGAGCCGATAGCCATTCTAGACCGGCAGATTCGTCAGTTGAGATCCAAGAGTTTCCTTTCTGTTCGTGTTCAGTGGAGGGGTCAGCCTCTTGAGGCATCGACCTGGGAGTCCGAGTCCGATATGCGGAGCCGTTATCCTCATTTATTTCCCGACTCAGGTACTTCCTTCCTCTGTCCGTTCGAGGACGAACAATTGTTTTAGAGGTGGAGAATGTGACGACCCAAAGGGTCATCACCTATGTTATTACCCATCCCATACTTCCGAGGCCTTGAAAACCTCATTTTTATTTGCCTCGATTTGCGTGCGCAGTACGAGCACGTAGCCGGACAACTTAAATATGAAATTCTGTGGAAAATTCTAAGATTTGATATTAAAATTAATAAATTTGACTTCGGTCAACATTTTGGATAAACGGACTCAGACCCGTGATTTGACGGTCCCGGAGGGTCCGTAGGAAAATATGGGACTTGAGCGTATGCCCAGAGTCGAATTCCGAGGTCCCAAGCCCTAGAAATGAATTTTTGAGTAAAATTGTTTTCTGAAAATATTTAAGGAAATTGAAAATGAAATATGATTAGAAATTAATGGTATCGGGTCCGTATTTTGGTTCCGGCACCCGGTACATGTCTTATATATGGTTTAAGCACTTTCTGTAAAGCTTGGTTGAAATCGGATTTTGTTTGACGTGTTTCGGACTTAAAAATGAAAAAACTTGATGTTTTATGAAATTTGATAGGATTCATGGATTTTGAGGCCTAATTCCATGTGTATGATGTTGTTTTGGCGATTTGATCGCACGGGAAAGTTCGTAGGAGGTTGTGTGAGAAATCTGTGAAGTTTGGTATCGTTCCGAGATATATAGGTCAGTCCGGCACATTGTTAGCGAGGTTAAAAAACTTAAAATTCCTAAGTTTGGTTCTTGAGGTTTGGGGGTGTGATTTCGAATTTTAGCGTTGTTTTGAGTGTTCCGAAGGCTCGAGCGAGTCCATATTATGATTTGGGACTCATTGTTATATTTGGATTAGGGATCGGGTGGGCCCAGGTGCCTTCCGGGCACCTAACGGGGCTAAAAACCAGCAAACTCAGTTGCTGGTGCACCTGCTCTGGTGTGACCGCAGGTGCGGTTGCCCAGCATCGCAGGTGCGAGACCGCAAGAGCGGTCCCAGGCATCGCAGGTGCGAGCACTAGTGGCCTGGCTATCCTTCGCAGGTGCGGAGCATTTCATTGCAAGTGCGGTCTCCCCTTCGCGGGTGCGATCCCAGAACCCCCAGCCCAATTCCGTAGGCGCGAGGTTCTCCTCGCAAGCGCGAGACCGCAGGTGCGGTCCCAGCCATCGCAGGTGCGATCACTGTTCAGGCAGTGAGTTTAAGTACGGGTTTTAAACCCATTTTCCTCATTTCTCACCTTCTTCCTTAGGCGAATTCCACCATTTTTAAGAGCTTTTGACCAGGTCTTGTGAGGTAAGTAAATTCCACCCATAAATTGGTTTCATGCATGTATCTTAGCCTAATTAACTACTCAAATTAGTGCAAGAATTCAATAAAATGTGTAGTAACCTAGAACCTGTGACCACCTTAGAATTCTATGAATTGACCATGAAATCAAGTAAAAATCGTATATTTATGATCCTTAGGACTTGGGTGAGTGTTTCCTTCGAGAGTTTCGAGAATCCGAGCGAGCGGGTCCGGGGTCGAATTTTGATAAATTTGAAAGAATGCTAGGAAATGGATAATTAGGCCATGTGATCGAATCTTTGAATCCTTATTGATATACTTGAGTTTATTATGCCTAGATAATACCATTCCGGAGTCGAATTCTAAAGGAAAGGCAGTGTTAGATAGTTGATTGCTATACTTTGGACCCGAGGTAAGTGTTCGGTCTAACCTTAGCTTGAGGGAATAGGAGTTGAGTATAATTTGATACTTGCTAATTGTCAAATATAATGTATAGGCATGGTGATGAGTATCTATACATTGGTGTCTAGCATGACCGTGAGTCCTTATATTGTGAATATACTGATTTTGTGGTAATTTCCATGCTTAGTTGATGATTTCTATATGTTGTGAAGAATATGTGAAGGGAATTGTAGTCTGTAAACTCTGTTGGAGCATTGGCTCAAATTGTGTAACGAATAATGAAGAAATATGAGATATTGCGTCTTTGGAGTATTGGCTCAAATTGTGAAATGAATAATGAAGAAATATGAGATATTACATTCTTCGGAGCATTGGCTCAAGTGATAGAATAAATCATGGAAATGAAAGTGAAAGAAAGAGAAAGAGTTATTGAAATATACCTTTGTCGGGATTTAATTGTGTAATTGATGTTCCCTTGTGGGGATGTGTAATTCATGTTCCCTTGTGGGGATTTAATTGTGTAATTGATGTTCCCTTGCCGGGATTTAATTGTGTAATTGATGTTCCCTTTCCAGGATTTTAATTGTTTAATTATTGTTCCCATTCCGGGATTCCTTTTTCTATTATGTTTACTCCCTTGCCCGTTGTTTGTGATTGCTGTTTGGGTAAGGAAGAGTGTTAAAGAACGAAGGGTGATGCCGTGCACTTGTTTTGGTGAGAATGAGAGTAAAGCACTAAGGGTGATGTCATGCACTTGTCTTGGTGAGAATGAGAGTAAAGCACGAAGGGTGATGCCGTGCCTTTTTTGATATTGTCTCCCTTGCTGGGATGTTGAGATTTGTGTTATTGTTCCCTTGCCAGGATTTCTATGTTTATTCTGTTTACTCCCTTGCCCTTGTTTGTGATTGTTGTTTGGGTGAGGAAGAGTGCTAAAGAACGAAGGGTGATGCCGCGCATTATTTGTTATTGTGAGGAAAGAGTGTAAAACACGAAGGGTGATGTCGTGCCGTACGACGTACCATTCCGTACCGATATTCATTGATTACAATATACCTTGCATAGTGAGGAAAGAGAGTAAAAGCACGAAGGGTGATGTCGTGCCATGATTTACATTGATTACATTCTGCATTGCATAGTGAGGACGAGCGTAAAATCACGAAGGGTGATGTCGTACCATGATTTACATTGATTACATTATACATTGCATAGTGAGAACGAGAGTAAAAGTACGAAGGATGATGCCATGCAAGTTTGTGATTTCTTGTCCTTGTTGATATGCTGGCTTTGTTGTTCTTTTCCTTATTGAGATTTCTTATATGAAACTGTTATCTCCCCACAACATGTTCCCCTTCCTTTATTAATTGTTTTCTCCCTATATTTCTTATCCGTTGTATATATGTATATATTTATTTGAACTGCACAGGTTTATTTGGTAGTTTGGTTCTAGCCTCGTCACTACTTTGCCGAGGTTAGGCTAGGCACTTACTCAGTACATGGGATCGGTTGTACTGATGCTACACCTGCACTTCTTTATGTTGTGCAGATTACGCAGCCGGACCCGGAGGACATCATTAGTGGGAGTGTCTTCCAGCTCATTATAGAGGCTTCGAGGTATACCCGCTGGCGTTCGTGGGCCTTGGCGTCTCTTCCATCCCTTTGTCTTCGATTCTATCTTGTTTTTCCTTTAGTTTCAGAGGCAGATATGTATTTCCTTCCAGACTTGTATTTAGCACTCTTAGGCAATTCGTGAGTTAGTGACAACAGGTTTTGTGAAATTTTGCGTCGATGTATTGTGATTGTCTTTATTTAGCTTAAAACCGTATTTATTTCCGCTGTTTAATTTGTGAACTGATTTAGTTTATTCTGTTAGAATGAGTCTATGATTCTAGTTTAGCTACACACGTTGGCTTGTCTAGCGGGTTCAACGTTAGACGCCATCACGGCCCGACGGTGGGATTTCGGGGCGTGACATGAAGACTCCTGAAGCGGGGTCATCCCACGGGGAGAATGATATCTTCGAAGAATGCCTTGCCGGGATTGAGGAGGGCCCTGATCTCGACGCCTCGTTTATCTTTGAAGAGGCAGATAAGCTTCAAAAGTAGGTAGACTTCGTCTTTTAACAACTATGTTTGGGATTTGATTCGTGCCTTTATAACTTCCTTTCTTCGTGACTAGGCGATGATGTTCTACGACCAGGCTTTCTCCAAATCTCGTGCTAAGCTTGCCCGATGCGAAGACGAGCTTAGGAAGATCATGCTGGAACATGATGACCTTAAGGCCCTCTATGTCAGAAAATAGAAGGAACTTAAGGACCTTCGAGCCCGTTCGGAGGAGGCGTCTCGATAACGGACCGATCTCATCGAGCGGTAACATAACCTTTGTTGGCTTATTTTACACTTACTCATTTTAGTGTTCTAATGTCTCAATTCAATCTTTGCAGCTCGAGCAGAAGGATGACCTGGTGAGGCAACTTCAGGAGGATCTTAGGGTCAAAGACACTAAGATCCTCGGACTGAGGCAGCATATGGATGAGGTATCTTCCGAGAAGGACACTCTTTGAGAAAAAATGACCTCGACTGAGCACCAACTTCTGATTGCAAAAGAGGAGAGCCGTAGATATAAGGAGCTTCATGCTGAATCGGCCACTGAGCTATCCAATGTCAAGTCCGAAGCTAATGCACTCATGTCTTCATATCGGACTGACGCTGCTGCTGCAAATGCTAGGGCTAAGAAGGTATCTGCTAAAGCCGATCTCAAGCTAACTTGTGCCCTCGACCATGCTCGACTGGAATCTCGAAGGCAAGCTCTCAAGGAGGTGCATGCCAAAGGTTTTGATCTTTCTGCCGAGATCGAGAAAGTGAAGGCCTTGGAAGAAAAATCGGATGCACTGCTCACTTCCGATGAGGATTCTGCTAGTAGCTCAGAGAGGTGGTGAGGATGAAGATGAAGTCCCCGAGGGAGAAGAGGCACTAACAGAAGATTAGGCTTCTATTGTTTTCCTTTTTTGTGTAATAGCTCCATGTGGGAGCTTCTATAGACATATTTTGTACTCTCACTATGAATACAAAAAATCTTTGTTTCATCTTTGTTGTTAATTTCTGCCTTGCCTTTGTCTTTTTGATGTTGTTGATGATCAGTCCGATGTATTGGACTTAGAATGTAAAACCCTTAGGTTTCTTGTTCGATCAACGATCGGTAATAGGTGATCTCTTAGGGTCCGATCCTTGAGATAATCTTTAGCTCGGGACTTTCGAGTTCGAATAAGTGAGGTCTCGAGCACAGAGTGCTTCGACCTTTAAGTTCTTTTAGGTATCGATCCTTAGTCTTTGATACATCTTCCTTAGGCTCTTTTCAATTTGGCCCTTACGATTTTTTCAATTCGACCTTTAGGCTCTTACATATCGGTCCTTAGGCTCTTAAAAATTGGCCCTTAGGCTCTTTTTAGATTGGTTCAATTCGACCTCTAAAATGGCTACAATTTTCCTCCTTTCTGGCTAAAGACTTTTAAGAATTTATTTATTCCTTGGCATGGTTTTTTATCCGTCCGACTTTTCGACGGTTCGATTGATAAGAACCTCGATTACAAGTCGATGTGCGACAATAATTAAGTACTTCGTGAGGTTCTCTCGAAGGCTAATTTTCTCGAAACCTTTACATTGTTCGGAGCTGATATATTCGAAGCCCCTTTTCTTATGCCGAGGGTATCCTGATTTAATCGATTTTTTTTGAAGTATTTGAAGGACTTTAGTTTTATGGCGGAAGTCGAACGTCTCAAAGCCGCATTATTTCGGTCGTAGCCTTTTCATATGACCGTAGTCTTTATATTTGGTTGTAGCATTTAGTCCCCGGGTGAGATGACCTCGGCTTTAATATTGAGGGGATGCCTTTTTAGGGGTCTTACAAGTTCAAATATATAGCCTTGGCCTTAAGATTGGGGGTGTGCCTTTTTTAAGGTCTTATAAGTTTGAGTATGCCTCGTTGAGGTCTTATAAGTTTGAGTATGCCTCGTTGAGGTCTTATAAGTTTGAGTATGCCTCGTTGAGGTCTTATAAGTTTGATTATGCCTCGTTGAGGTCTTATAAGTTTGATGTTGCCTCATTGAGGTCTTATGATTTGATATTTCCTCATTGAGGTCTTATGAGTTCGAGTCTTTGATGATTTGATAAGTTGATTTTCGATGACAGTCCCTGAATGTTCGGGAGTATTTGGCCCTTGAGCCATTTCATGTGAAAACAATAAACTTCTTTGAGGCACAAAGTGTTTTGATAAATAAGAATACTTCTTCGAATAATGCGTACATGTTTTTTCCCTGGGGGGCTCGGCTATTCTACATGGACACGATTCATTTGACCATTTGGTCTATTATAATATTCTCCTATCGAGGCCCTCTTTGGCATAACTTGTTTTCTTCAAAAAGGTAACCTCCGAGGGTGATGCCCCCCAGTATTCAAGGTTGATTGAAAAATAAGCCTTGAATACTTGTTGAGTTTTCCTTAGGTAGCATGTAGATGTTGCCTCGTTAAAAACCTTTCTGGTAAAACCCATTTGGATAAAACCCGATCTAAGGGAAAAAGAGTGCAACGCATGCTTTAAAACCCAAGGTCTTCGAGCTGAAGGGTGCTTCGATTCCTCTCAATTGGACACCTGTAACAAGTTAGTATGAAATATAAACGAAAAGGGAGAAGTTTATACCTTAGCAATAATAGCGTTTGAGAGTCGATATGTTCCAATTGCTTGGCAGTTGATCGCCTTTCATGGTGCTAAGTTTGTAGGACCCTTTGCCTACTACTCCGAGGATGCGGTACGGTCCTTCCCAACTAGGGCCTAGATTCCCTTCATTTGGGTTTTGAGTGTTGAGGGTGACTTTCCTTAGAACTAAGTCCCCGACTCCGAAGTAGCGGAGGTTCGTTCTTCTGTTGTAGTACCTTTCGATCCTTTGTTTTTGAGCAGCCATTCGAAATAGTGCGGACTCGCTTTTCATCTAGTAGTTCGAGGGCGGTATTTATGGCCTCGTTGTTTGAGTCCTCGGTGGCATACTGAAATCTGACGCTCGGTTCTCCTACTTTGACTAGTATCAATGCCTCGGACCCATATGCCAAAGAGAACGGGGTCTCCCCTGTGCTCGACTTTTGAAGTCGTTCGATATGCTCATAGTACTTCAGGCAGCACTTCTCTCCACTTCCCCTTTGCATTCTCTAACTTCGTCTTTAAGTTTTGAATGATAGTTTTGTTTGTGGACTCAGCTTGACCATTTGCACTTGGGTGGTAAGGCGTCGAGAGAATCCTTTTGATTTTATGATCCTCGAGGAATTTCGTCACCTTGCTTCCCATGAACTGCTTCTCGTTATCACACGTAATCTCGGAGGAGATCTCGAATCGGCATATGATATGGTCCCATATGAAGTCGATGACTTCTTTTTCTCTTATCTTCTCGAAGGACTGCGCTTCTACCATTTCGACAAGTATTCAGTCATAAACAAGATAAATCTAGCTTTACCTGGTGCCGTTGGTAGGGGGCCGACGATGTCCATCCCCCATTTCATGAATGGCCACGGGGATAGGACTGAGTGTAGCTGTTCACCAGGTTGATGTATCATCAGTGCGAATCTTTGGCATTTGTTACATCTTCGAACGAACTCCTTGGAGTCCTTTTCCATGCTATCCCAGTAATACCCCGCTCTGATTACCTTTCGAACTAAAGAATCAGCACCAGAGTGGTTTCCACAAGTGCCTTCGTGGATTTCTCGTAGCATATAGTCGGTGTCCCCCGGTCCCAAGCACACTGCTAGTGGTCTGTCGAAGGCCCTTCTGTACAATGTTCCATTCTCGTTGAGTGAAAATAGGGCTGCTTTGGCTCGAAGGGCCCTCGATTCCTTTGGGTGCGTGGGGAGCTTCCCATGTTTCAAGTAGTCGATGTACTTGTTTCTCCAATCCCATGTCAGACTTGTTGAGTTGATTTCTGCATGGCTTTCTTCAATCACCGACTTTGATAGTTGTACGACAGCCCTCGGATTATGTCATCTTCTTCAACCAAGGATCCCAAGTTGGAGAGTGCATCGGCCTCGCTATTCTGTTCTCGAGGTATGTGGACCAGGGTACACTCTTTGAAGTGATGCAATGTCACTTGAAGCTTATCGAAGTATCTTTGCATCCTGTCTTCTCGAACTTCGAAGCTTCCATTTACTTCGTTGACTACCAAAAGAGAGTCACATTTTTCCTCGATGAACTCTGCTCATAGGCCCTTGACTAGTTCGAGACCTGCAATCATGGCCTTATACTTGGCCTATTGTTAGTCAACTTCGAAGTTTTTATGGATTGCCTAATTATGCCGCCCGTAGGCAGTTTTAGAACTATAAGGTAGCCCGGACCCTTTCACATTCGAGGCACCGTCAGTGAAGAGGGTCCATACCCCCGATAATGTGTCTGTTTTTAACAAGAGTTCTTTTTCTACTTCGGGCACGAGGGTAGGCATAAAATCGGCCACCAAAATTTAAGACTTGATGGTCGTTCGAGGTTGATATTCGATATCGTACCCTCCAAGTTCCATGGCTCATTTGGCCAATCGGACTGATAATTCAGGCTTATGCAAGATGTTTCGAAGTGGATATGTAGTTAACACACATATAGGATGACATTGAAAGTATGGTTTCAACTTCCTAGATGCACTTACTAATGTAAGAGCTAATTTTTCTAAGTGTGGATACCTTGTTTCAGCATCTCCCAGGGTCCGACTTATGTAATAAACAGGGAATTGTGTAACCTTATTCCTGTCGAACCAACAAGCCACTTACCGCAACTTCGGACACGACCAAATACAAGTATAGTGTTTCATCCTCCTTCAGAGTATGTAGCAAAGGTGGGCTCGAGAGATACCGTTTTAATTCTTCTAAGGCCTGTTGGCATTCCGAAGTCCACTCGAAGTTGTTTTTCTTCTTGAGAAGGGAGAAAAAATGATGACTCCAATATGATGACCTCGAGATGAATCGTCCTAAGGATGTTCTCTACCCGGTCAGCCGCTGTACTGCTTTCACATTGTTTACCACGGTGATCTCCTCGATGGCTCCGGGGGTGAGGAAGTCTTCTTCTCTGTCCTCGACCACTTGTTCATCGATCACATGTCCCTCAAGCTCAATCGAGGGTATGTGCTGTGATTGCTATTTAGCTACCTGTTTGTCTTTGAATTTATCTGAGGTAGATGGAGCTGATATTGGTGCCAAGTCATGCACTGCGAACATCTATTTGGCTGCATGCTGCTCTCCATACACCGTTTTCACGGCATCTTTGTTGGAAAATTCATCATTTGATGAAGAGTTGATGATACTGTTCTCATGCTATGTATCCATGGCCTTCCAAGCAGAGAGTTGCACCTCATGTCACCTTCGATGACATGAAATTGGTGGCTTGTGTGGTCCCGACCACGTTGACTGGGAGGATGATTTCCCCCTTTGTTGTTTCACTCACCATGTTGAACCCATTAAGGACTCGAGAGGTGGGTATGATTTGGTCGAGCAGCCCGAGCTACTCCACGACCCTCGACCTGATTATATTGGCCGAACTACCTGGATCCACGAGCAAAAGTTTAACTTGAAATTTATTTAAAAGGAAAAAAATTACTAGTGCATCATTATGAAGCTGAGATAAGGCCTCGATGTCTTCTTCGCTGAATGTGAGGGTATCCTCGGGAATGTAGTCCTGAGATCACTTCTCCCTTATGATGGATACTTTTGTTCGTTCGAATATGGGTCCTTGTGGGACGTCGATTCCTCCGATGATCATATGAATGACATGATGCGGCTCCTCCTGTTCATTCTTTTTATTTACAACTCTTTCTCAAAAAATACTTCTTGGCCCGGTCGCTAAGGAGCTCTCGAAGGTTCCCTTCGTTGAACAAACGGGCTACCTCCTCTCGAAGCTGTCTGCAATCCTCGGTCCTATGACCGTGAGTGACATGGTATTTGCACATTAAGTTGAGGTTCCTCTGGGAAGGATCTGATTGTATGGGCTTGGGCCACCTGGTATCACTGATCTTGCCTATGGCTGATACAATGTCTGAGGCATCGATGTTGAAATTATAA
The DNA here is from genome assembly GCA_005239505.1 of Nicotiana paniculata. Classification (NCBI taxonomy): domain Eukaryota; kingdom Viridiplantae; phylum Streptophyta; class Magnoliopsida; order Solanales; family Solanaceae; genus Nicotiana; species Nicotiana paniculata. The sequence goes on from ML300814.1 coordinate 74,415, forward strand.
TCTGACAATCGGGGTGCCTCCAACGGTCCCATATGCCTGTCGAACCCGGTTTTTCTCATGAGTCCCCGGGAACTTTGGCATCGATCTTCTCTTCGATCATTTTGAGGTATATTACGCCTCAAAGCGTTTCTTCGGTCTTCGACATAGGGTTGGTATCTTTCCTTGTTCGGTCTCGGTTCCCTTTCTACATTCCTTGATTCTTTTGATAATAGCCTTCTTAGATATACTGATCCCGGGGGGGGGGGGGGGGGNCCAATTGGTCGTCCTTGAGCCTGATCTTCGATTGATAGTTGTTGTGCACATCCGCCCAAGTTACGGCGGGATATTCGATCAAATTTTGCTTCAGCTGCTTCGAAGCTATCGAGCTTCGTTCATTCAATACCTGAGTGAAGGCTTGCACTGCCCAGTCATCGGAGACCGGTGGTAATTCCATTCGCTCCATCTGGAAACGGGATATGAACCCCCTTAGCATCTCGTTCTCTCTTTTTTTGATTTTGAACACATCAGACTTCCTTGTAGCGATTTTTATAGCACCAACATGGAAAACGAATATATTGAATTCGGGGGAAGGTTATGATACCAAATCATGGCCCCCTTGGATAAGGTTTCTCCAAATTTCTTCAACAGGACAGACTCGATCTCGTCGTCCTTTAAATCGTTTCATTTATACCACAAGTATAAGTGGTAATATGCTCATTGGGATATGAGATCCCGTTGTATTTTTGGATGTCGGGCATCCTGAACTTCTTCGGAATAGGATTCGGATCCGCACTTGGTGGGAATGGCTTCTGCACTAACTTCTTCGAATCCACTCCCTTCAAAATCAAGGGTGCTCCCGGGATTTGGTCGACTCTCGAGTTGTAGGTTTCTACTTTATTGTCTTTGTCCTCTATCTTCTTTTCTCACAACTCGACCCTTTTAGTGAGTTCCTCGAGCATCCTCATGATGGTGGCGTCAGTTCCTGACCCATTATTGCTCGATCTTTCTGGTGCTGGCTCAACTCGGGGAGTTATTTCCTGTCTTACTATGCTCGGAGTCTTTTGCTGACTCTGCAATTGTGCAATAGAAATTTGTTATGCTTACAACATTTCAAAGATTACTTGTAGACTAACTTCTCTTTCTACTTGAGCATTTGTCCCTTGTGCGTTAGGTTGGTCCCCTCCACGTACACTTCCTTCAATATCAGTACCCAAATCGGTGTGCAAAACAATATGTGAACCTATGTCGACAGGGTTTGGTGTTGGTGCTACCCCAGGGTTTAGCGGTGGCACGCCGGCCCTTGGAGCCGTTGCACTATTTTCTACATGGAAACCAAGACCGTCGTTTACAGGTTCGTTTGCTGAGTTAGACATATCTTAACCTGAAATCAAAAAAATCTTTTGGACAAGAAAAAGTGTGAAGAATAACTTGTGTTATCAGAAAACTAGCACCAAAATAATCACTATTATCTTTAACCCCACGGTGGGCGCCAAACTGTTTACCTCAAAAATGGTTTTTAACAATTATACTTGATTTGTGGTTATAAAAATATGTGATTTATTCCAATACTAGTTAGTAATCAAGAAACCACAAGTGTAAGTAAGAAAAATGTGATAATCGAACCAGTGTTGCTAAAGGAACGAGGGCCTCGAGCTTGGTGATTTCAGGGCCTCGAGGCTAGCTTAGTGACGTTAAATTATGAACAATAACTGAAAAATAATAAAGTTGAAGGATAAAATTGAGCACAGCAAACGAGAAAAGTAGAGTAGAATATTCTGTAGCAGTGAAATTCGTGACATTACAAATGATTGGGGTCCCCTTTATATAGGAGGGGAAAACCCTAATATGGTACATTTCTAATTATGACAAAGAATAATATTGGTACAACTGTATAACGGTTTAGTACGGCGTTGTACGATCTCTGGCAGACCTTATCAACTCTAACCACGTGCCCTTGGAAATTTCCCGCCTTTCCATGACGATCATCGATTTTACACTGATTCGAGGTAAGCCGTGATGGGCCTTCGATATACTCTCCCGAGGTACACCTTATTGAGGTCGAACTTCAAACTCTACTTTGAGCTTCTCGAACTCGGGCTCGGAACGCCGCAGACCTCAAAATCGAACTCCTCCGATTTCGGTCGTATACAATTATTTAACCCATTACAGATTTACCCCAACATGGATACACAATTGAATTCTAATGAGAAATGGCCTAAAATAACTAAATATTTACAAACTAAAAGAAAAGGGTTAATAAGAAATTGGAGCATACCACATGAATAAGTGTAATGAGTGACTGATCAAGGAGCTTGTGTGTGTGGACAGATGAAGTCACCAAGAAATTTCAAGAGGGCACTATTTCTATGCTCAGAGAGTGAAAAACGTAACAAATGACCTTGTTCCTCTATTTATTCTAGTTGGTAGGCTAAGGGAAAGAGGAGCGAGTGCGTCCGTACAATTTTGTGTGTGGCCACAGATTTTATGTTGCGGTCGCAGATTTCCTTTTTTAGTCGCACATCGACCTTTTCTCTGAAGAATAAACTTCAGAGAGCTGACATTTTAAACCTATCATTTGTGCAGTCCGCAAGATAATTATACATCCGCATTGCACTTTTGCTGCAGCAACCATAAATGTGCGGTCCGCACAAATCAACTGCGGTCCGAAATTCTTGCAACACTTAGCCAGATTTCTGTTCACAATTCCTATAAGTCACAGTCAGCCCTGTAGCACACTTCAAATCAAGTTAGCACAAAAATAAAACCTAACTACAAAAAAAAAGGAAAAAAACACGGGTTGCCTCCCAAGAAGCGCCTGATTTAACGTCGTGGCACGACGCAGAATACCATCAATTGAAATGAATGACCGCCACGAAGTGCCTATCTCCAACCTTTCCCAAATACTGCTTCACCTGGTAACCAATGACTCAGAATACTTCATTATTTTTTTTCTTCAATTTTAATGCACAAAAAGGTGTCACACCAATAATTTCAAAAGGACCACGCCATTTAGACTTTAGCTTCCCGGAGAACATCCTCAACCTTGAGTTAAACAACAATACAAGATCTCCCACCTTGAACTCTTTGTTTCAAATGTATTTGTCATGAAGATATTTCATCTTTTCTTTGTACAAGGATGAACTTGCATAAGCATGGTACTAAAACTCATCCAATTCATTCAAATGTGCAACCCTCAAGTAAGAAGCTACATCCCAATCAAGATTCAACTTTTTTAGAGCCCACATGGCCTTGTGCTCTAGTTCCACCAGAAGATGACAAGCTTTTCCGAACACCAACTGGTATGGCGACATTCTTTTAGGTATTTTGTAAGACGTCCAATAAGCCCATAATGCATCATTAAGCTTCTTGGACCAATCTGTCCGATTAGCATTCACCGTTTTGGACAAGATACTTTTTATCTTCAGGTTGGAAACTTCCACTTGCCCACTAGCTTGTGGGTGATAAAGAGTCGTGACTTTGTGAGTAACACCATACTTGCTAAGCAAGGTGTCGAAAGCCTTGTTGAAAAAATGTGACCCCCCATCTCTTATAATAGCACGTGGAGTACCAAACCGTGCGAAAATATTCTTCTTCAAGAAAGCCACCACACTTCTCACCTCATTGTTGGGTAAAGCGACAGCCTCAACCCATTTGGACACACAATCAACCGCGACCAAGATGTAGGTGTTTCCACAAGAACTCACTAAAGGGCCCATGAAGTCAACACCCCACACATTGAAAATATCAATCTTCAAGTTGGGTCGAGAGGCATTTCATTCTTATTTGAGATTCTACAGGCCCGTTGACATTCATCACATCTTTTCACTAGCTCACTTGCATCCTTGTAAAGAGTGGGCCAATAGAACCACAACTAAGCACTTTTCCCGTCGTTCTTTCTCCACCATGATGACCACCATATGGGGAATAATGACAAGCCCCAACAATTTCACCTTGCTCTTCTTCCGGTACACATCTTCTAATCACCCCATCCGAACAAATTTGGGAAAGGTATGGTTCATCCAAATAATGATCTTGACAATCCCATTTGAGATTCTTCCTTTGGTTTGAAGAGAAATCATCGAGAATGATTGCACACACAAGAAAATTTGCTAGATCCGCGAACCATGGCACCATTTTCATTGAAATAGCCAAGAGTTGCTCATCGCGGAAGGAGTCATTGATTTCGTGGCCATAATACGGCCTCCCCTCCTCCTCCAAATGAGACAAGTGGTACGCTACTTGGTTTTCACTCCTTTATATATCTTGGATTTCAATATCAAAATCTTGCAATAAAAGCACTCATATCATCAACTAAGATTTGGAGTCCTTCTAGCTCATAAAATAACGAAGAGCCGCATGATCCGTGTGGACAATGAATTTTGCACCCATCAAGTACGGGCGGAGCTTTTTAATTGCAAACACAATGGCAAGGAGCTCTTTCTCCGTAAAGGTATAGTTGACTTGGGAACTATTCATGAAGCAAGCAAATCGGTTATCTAAGATTGCACTTCCACAACAAGTTTTTTTTTCTATTTCTACTGTTACTCTAATGAATGCAAGCTAAAGAAAATAGATTATATATAAATGTTTTTGAGGTTCTTCCAATTGGATTAAAGGCCAAGGGCTGTGACCATAACCTAGGTGTTTGCCTAATGGGATAAATATGTTTATACTTATTTTCTTGATTGGAGTGTATTACAGCTCTCAACTCCACGTTACCCACTCAATACCTCTCAGTCAGAGAGTGATTTTACCCAATTTGGATTTCTCATGTCCAAATGGATATCAACCAAAACAGTTGATAAGAGCTCCAGCCGGGTTATTACTATCTCTAGTTTGAACCCTTTAATTAGGCTAATCAATCTCTCAATCAACCCAATTACTTGTTAGCTAATTTATCCTAGACTATGTCCCTCTTTCTCAAGTAGAGACTAAGTCAATAGGCATGGATTAATGTTTGCATCCATTAATTCTAAAATTGAAGCATGAACAAAGCTAAAACAATCAACATCCAATCATAAACAAGAATAAAGTTAATCACCCATAAGGTTTACACACTAGGGTTGGGTCACAACCCAAATAAAAATCTAACTACTCATAATGGATTGAAGAAAACAAAGATGAAAAGCTAATTAAACTCATAACTGAAGATTAAAATGATGAAATCTAATGTAAAAATACTCAAATAAGTAAAACTTCCTAAATAGCAAAGAGAAACAGCTACAACAGCTTTGTATGTTCAAACTTGACCTAATTTTGTGAAACTCGTGCATTTAAACAGGGCCAAAAAATCACGGACAAAAATACCCCTCGGGAGGTTTTGCGACCGCACGATTCCATGTGTGGTCCGCAAATTTTTTCAGTTGGTAGGAAGGTGAGTTCTACGGCCGTACATTTCTTGACTGCGGCCGCATATTTCTTGCACGGTCCGCACTTCACAAAGGCTCCTGGACCTGGTATTTTTGCATACTTTCTGGTATTTGACTCTTAAGCCCATTTCTACAGCCACACAATTCATGTGTGTTCCGCACATCACTGAAAGTTTTATTAGATTTTTATTCTTGGTTTGCGGCTGCAGATGGAATTCTGATATCCGCAATTTCTTCTGTGGCCGCAGAATTCCTTATGTGAACTGCACATTTGTGCTTTTGCACCCTTTATTGCCTGCGCTTCGGAACACTCCTTTTTTAGTCGGATTTCATCTTGGGAGACCAAACTTTCAGCATTCTTGCAATTTGCACAATTTCATTAGTTTCGGGAACACAATAAAATACTTTCGAACTAAAACAAAAGCTAAAAGGTGCTAATAAGCAGTCAAAATCTCCACTTATCAGGCTTGCATTCCTCCAACGATTGATAAAGTTGATAACTGGTTCACCCTTCCGTTGACGAGTATTTGTAAGTTCCACCATGCTCACAGTACACCTTATGCTATAAAAGCGATTTAGGAACTCTTGCTCTAGTTGATCCCAATTATTAATAGATCCCGTCTCGAGAACTATATGCCAATAAAAATCATTTCCTTTTAGCGAGCGGGCAAACTGCTTGATGAGGTAATCTCTATAAGTCCTAGCATTATTGCATGTCTCAGCGAAGTGCACCACATGTTGCTTTGGATTGCCATTGCCATCAAACTATTAAAATTTTTAAGGTTGATATCTAGCGGGCATCTTCAACGTATCTATCCTTGAAGTGTCAGGCTTTGTGTATCTAACCACCCGGCCGGTCGTTTTGCGTTATCAGATCCCCTTCCCATAAATGAAACTTCCCATAGTGGCTTTTTATGATTTATGACTTGCGGGAACTGGTGGTCCGGGATTCGAAGGTGTTTAGAGTGCTATAGGAACAATTGGTTCCTTAAGGTTGGCCTTTAAGGCCAAGTTTGACTTCGGTCAACATTTTGGGTAAACGACCTCGGAATTAAGTTTCGTCGGTTCCGGTAGCTTCGTGTGATGATTTTGGACCTGGGCGTATGCTCGGAATGGGTTTCTGATGACCCGGGAGTGTTTCGGCGCCCAATATTGAAATAAGAAGTTCCTTAAGTTCCTATTGTGGTTTTGGATCTGTTTTTGTGTTATCAAAGTCCGAACGGAATTCCGAGATCAGGAATAGTTTCGTTATGTCATTTATGACTTGCCTGCAAAATTTGGTGTCATTCCGAGTAGTATAGGTCGGTTCTGCGCGTTGTTAGCGAAGTCTAGAAAACTTAAAGTTCCTAAGTTTGGTTCTTGGGGTTTTGAGGTGTGATTTTGAGTTTTAACGTTGTTTTGAGTGTTCCGAAGGCTCGAGCGAGTCTGTATTATGATAATTTAAAATTAAATAGAACATATAATTATAGGTATCATAATGGTTTTTATGTTTAATTATTAAATTTGGTTAACCTTGAAAGCGTGCGCCAACGAAAAATTATTGTTAGATGACTAAGAAATAACTATCATAAAAAAATTCTCCCATAAGAATATTTTAATAAATTATATGTTTGTCAGTTTCTAAAATTTTTGAAACATATATTTACTTATCAAAATTTTGACAAAGTAAGATTAGGATAATATTCATGTAACAAAAAAACCCGAAAAATCCAAACCAACCCAAAAGCGATATAGTTGATTTAGTTTAGTTTTGATAAAAAATAAACTGTCATTCCCCAAACCTGGTCCAGGACGTAACACGACACCCGGTGCCTAACTACATCTAACCGAGCGAACCAAGTGGCTGGCTGAATCAACATGTGATACATACTGAGTGCGGAACATAAGTTAATACATGTTGATATACTAAAAGTCTGAATGATATAAATTAAGTGTGAAAACAAAAATATAAGTCTGAAACATATCTGTAGCCAACATTGCTTAACATGAAAAGCCTACAACTCTGTCTAACTGTTACTTTAGCCAATGATGTGTAACGACCCGGCCAGTTGTTTTGAGAGTTGTAGTCTCCTACCCCCATTTACTGCTCATTTTGTACTTTATAGTTGTTATGTGACTTGCCGGGGGTAGTTAGTTCGGGTCCGGAGAGATTTTAGAACGAATTGAGACACGTAGTCTCAAGGTTGAAAACTTAAGTTGAAAAGGTTAACCGATGTTGACTTATGTGTAAACGACCCTGGAATAGAGTTTTGATGACTCGAACAGCTCCGTATGGTAATTTTAGACTTAGGAGAGTGTCCGGATAATTATTTGGAAGTCCGTAGTTAAATTAGGCTTTAAATGGCTAAAATAGAAATTTAAGTTTGGAAGTTTGACCGAGGAGTTGACTTTTTAATATCAGGGTCGGAATCCGATTCTAGAAATTTGAATAGGTCCGTTATGTCATTTAGAACTTGTGTGCAAAATTTGAGGTCAATCAAACTTGATTTGATGGGTTTCGGCATCGAATGTAGAAGTTGAAAATTCTTAAGTTTCATTAAGCTTGAATTGGAGTATGATTCATGGTTTTTACGTTGTTTGATGTGATTTGAAGTTTCGACTAAGTTTGTATGATGTTTTAGTACTTGTTGGTATATTTGGTTTAGGTCCCGAGTGTCGCTCCCCTTTTTCTCGCGAAATCGGGTTTCGACACGTGACAACTCTTTTAAGGAAGGGTGTTAAAAGAGAGAGTCGCCACCTAACGGGTTTGAGGTGCGCTAGGGCACCTATTTGCAAATAACTCTGGTTTAACTAGTCTTTGTCACCGAATATTGGGTAAGGGCTCAAATTACCCCGAGGAGAAGGTGTTAGGCATTTCTCGAGGTCCACAATTATGGGTCCCGGTCGAACTCGAATTATATGAATTAGTCCAAATAAAGAGAAGAGACAGAATTGGGAAAATAAACAAAATAATTGATTTTAAGGCAAAAGTGGGGGGTCCAAAGTTTTTTAACCTAAAGGATCACCCCGTGCAACATAAATAATACTTCGTAACTCCCTCGAGGTGGGGTGTTACTCGTATTATTCAGTGGGCACAGACTATCATCTCCTGCTACTCGATTACTATCTTTAAGTTGTTTATTTAAAGCGTACTATTGATTCTAAATCGTACCTTATACGTGCACTACCCCTTCCATACCTATAGTCCATGAGAGTTTGGACCTCTATCATGGATGGTTATAGACTCACCTTAGGTTGCTCAAAAATGAGAAAAAACTTGGCGACATACAAAACAATTTGGACTTTCATCTACAAACAAATAAAGGCTCAAGTTAGCCTCCGCACTTAGACAACAAATGTGCGCAAAAAAATTAACATTGACAATTGCAGATTTTAGACAAGTTAAAGTTATTGAATCCTATAGACATGATCTCTATGTGATTCTAGATTTTTAATGGGCAGACAGTTTCATATGCAAAAGCCATATTTTAAATACGACTTCTAAGTAACTACGCAATTGCCTATTGATTATGGGTTATAAGAGATTAAACCAATAGGCATGATATATAGGTGATTTGTGTAGTAATTGGCAATGATAACTATAGGAGAATATTCAAAATTGCTTGGTTGGATCCTATAGGCATGCTTTCTAATAACGGCGATGACATAGTGTTGAAAGTTCAACATTAGCATTTAAAGGAAACGAGTAGGATAATCAATAATTAGGACTGATTTTAGATCCTATAGGCATGCTTTTTAATAATGGCGATGACACAATGTTGAAAGTTCAACATTAGCACCTAAAGGAAACAAGCAGGATAATCAATAATTAGGATTGATTTTAGATCCTATAGGTATGATTTCTATAATCGATAATTAAGACTGATTTTAGATCATATAGGCATGTTTATTAAGTGAACAACAACATATTAACCAATTAACCCTATAGGCATGATTTCTAAATTGCAGATTAGGTAGCATGTAAACTAACAGAATCCTATAGAGCCTAATGCATATGCATATTGAGACATTGTTCATTTAATCTCTTATAGGCATGGTATCTAACATGCAGAAGCATAATGTATTTGAGCAAAGTAAATACCTTAGACAGATCATCTAACGCACAATAGCAGAACATATTTGAGAAAAGTAGAGCACTTATAGGCAAGATTTCTAATGCATAATAGCAGAACATATTTGAGCAAAGTAAAACACCTAAAGGCAGGATTTCTACTCACTTCAATGCAAGTATTAAGATAAACCCCCTTTTCCCAATTTTACTAATACCCCAATTGTTATTACAACATTATTACAGACCCAACGAATGTAATAAATTACAAAACAGTTATAGTGAGCCCACAGCAGGCCCAAAGATACACCCAGCCAGGACAGGCCTTCATTCTCAAGTCCACATAGCTCACAACAGCCCATAAATCACATCTTCATTTACATAAGGCAGCCATAAATCAATTGATTCATCCAGTAGGTAAAAACAGAGTTGAGCAATTAGAACCAGGACCCTAATGTGTCAGAGTTCCCAAGGGCTTCAAAGAACCCAGGGCAGTGCTCACACTACGGAGGTTAATAGGGGAAATTAAGAGAATGACTAGGGACCAAGTCCTAGTGTTTCAGAGTTCACAAGGGTCTCAATTGGACCTCGAGCAGTGCTCACACTAGGGAGGTCAAATGATAGAACCTAAGTAGCTTTGGCTTTCGCCGGCTAAGAATGCGAACTCAAAAGAGCCCAGGTAGTAAGATAATAAACTAAGGTTGAGGGACAGCACTGAAGGATGCAAACATAATCAAGTTTAGCACATAGAACAGATAATAGAACATGCTTAGGTTTTAAGAACAAACTTAATAAAGTTTCAAAAGAACAAGTTCAACACCTAATGCATATATTAACAGAACAAGTTTGCAGGATTGATGTGCACAGACTCATAGTACGAAAAAGGTTCAAATTATGCTCAGTATAGATGCTAGTGTCACAAGAAGGAATCATATCAATTGGAAACAGAACTTAAACAGGATGAGAACAAATTAGGGAAACTAATGGGAATTCAAGACATGGTAGAAGCATACTAATAAGGAACAGGATCAAACATGCGACATAGGTAGGACATCATCACAGCAAATTCAGGAAACAGACTTATGTTATATAGTTAATGAATACATTCATGCTTAGTCAATTAATCCATTAAAAGGGATATGAAAGCATGTTCAAGTAACAAGGTGTATAGAAAAGTTAAACCCTAAAGAGATGGCTAAAGTGCAAAGGTTCTAAACATCAGTAACACATAGGTAGACAAACTTGAAAACCAATATTAATTAGCTCAAATCAGGTTTAGGCATGTCTCAAGTTACCAACGTAATGGAGTTAAAGATTAGATAGACCTAAATTGAAGTAAAGCAATCAGAATTGCATACAAGAACAGCTCAGAAAACACATTAAACTACAATCTCCAGAAGTGAAAACATATGCAAATGACAGGTAAATAGGAATGAAGTGACAAAAGTTTGGTACTCACCAATTAAGTGAAAAACAAGAAAGAATGGGAGTCCACAGTATTCTGAATATCAACGAAGAGCAAGAACCCAGAATTTCTGGCCTTGGATTTCAGCCGGCCAAGAACCAGAATATAGAATAAGAGTATTAGAGAACAAAGAGCACGTAACTTCAAATTTTTAGTAAATCCCTTAACGATTCAAGTCTGTCTCAAAAGGGAATGGGGAGGGATTTATATAGTAGTAGAAATTGAACACCCAAATAAGGAAAATCATCAATCCAACACTGGAAAGGAAATAACATCACATGCAATCAAAATCAGTACGGAAAAAAGAGAAATTTCAAACCCTAATTTTATGGGAAGTGAAAAATCGGCAGATTCTAAAAATAAAAATCAAACATTACACAAAATAGGATGAATATAGACAAAATATCACTTAAAATCAAAGAATCGAACCAATTTTGGTTCCATCTAAAGAGATCTAAAAACCCTAGTTTTAGGGTAAGTAAGAATCAACAGAAATATATAGAGATTCGTACCCATAATAGAACAAGAATGAATATAGACGGAATAGCGGAAACGTCAAGGATTTGAACCGAATTTTGTTTGATTATTAAGAGATCCTCTTTCCATGTTTAGGCAAGCAGTATAGAAAAGGATCCAGTACCAGCAAGAGGTCATATATGGTAAGAAACGGCCGTGGAATCTAGGGTTGTTCATTTGGATCGGATATCCGAAATCCGGACCGATTCATTCAATTTCGGATTTCGGATTCGATCGGATTTCGGATTGTGTTTATTAAAATTTTGAATTTCGGATTGGTATATTTTAATCTGATCCGTTCCGAAATTCGAAATTATTAGGCAATGTATAAATACTACACTTTAATTTCGGATAGTCAGTACTTCCTTTACATCTTCCTCCAAGTTATTACCTTTACAATTGTTAGATTTATCTATATTGGCACCATAATACTCTCATAATTGTATAAACATGAATTTTTCTTAATGCATTGCCTCTTTTACAAAGAAAATATACATATTAGTTTGCAACTTTGAGGTATAATAAGATCTGAAATCCGATCCGATCCAAACTTTAAAATCCAACTCCGATCCGATATAATTCAAATCGGATTCAGATTGCATTTTCTAGAATCCGAAATCTGAATCCGAAATATGCTAAATTCGATCTGATCCGATCCGTGCACAGCCCTAGTGGAATCCCATGTTAGACAGGATTAGGAGAGGGATTTGGGGGGAAGATGTCTAGGTTTTGATAGAGAGAAGGGGGGTTTGAGAGATTTCAAAGACGGATGGTGAGAGACAATGTCTCTAGGGTTTGGGGGTTGGGTTATAAGAGAAAAGGGGTTGGGGGTTGTGAGCCATTGATCATTTTTTATCAACGGCTGTGGTTTGAGGGGTCTAGGTCGGTTTGGACGGGGCAAGATTGGGCTTAGGTGTTATTGGGCTAAGGTTTGGGTAGTTTAGGTCCGAAAATAGGTAAGATTTGTGTTGTTATTTAAATACCCTATTTTAATAAATAAATAATTTATAAAAGTAGTTAATAAATAACAAAAATATCATTTGTGCACTAAAATCATTGAAATAACTACTTAACATTATAAAAATATAAAAATTTATTTTCTGCATAAATAGTGTAATTATACATGCATATGGGCTATTATTGCAAAAATATGTAATTAGCCTTAAAATACAAATGTAATTATAAGAAATGCACTGAAAAACATTTAAAACCGTGTGTTGGTATAAATGATAAATTTAGATGATTAAATCATCATAAAAATAATTTGGAGGATACTTATTGGATATTTATATAATAAAATACAGAAATAAATTGGTTTAAAGCCTTTAAAATTTATGGAAAATTATGAAAGATACTTGTGTGTGCTTATAAATCAAATGATGATGCATATGCACTATTTGAAAAAGTGCATATGTGAATTTAGACTCCGTTCTAAGCTTATTAGCCATAAAAAGATTAATTTTAAATACCTCAATTTTCGTGCGCAATCTGGGCGTGAAACCAGAAAGCTTTTATGTCAAAATATGAGAAATAGTGATTTCTAGAGTTAAAATTTGATTATAGTTGACTTTGGTCAAAATTTTGAGTAAACGGGCCCGGATTTGTGTTCCGACGATCCCTGGAGGTCTGTAGTAAAATATGGGACTTGGACTGTCACGCCCCGAAATCCCACCATTGGGTCGTGGTGGCGTCTAACGTTGAACCTGCTAGACAAGCCAACATGTATACCTAAACTAGAAACATAACCTCATCCTAACAGAATAAACTAAAACAGTTCGCAAATTAAACAGCGAAAATAAATACGTTTTAAGCTAAGTAAAGAAAATTACAATACATCGACGCAAAATTTCCCAAAACCTGGTTTCATTAACTCACGTACTGTCTAAGAGTGCTAAATACAAGTCTGAAAGGAAATACATGTCTGCCTCTGAAACTTAAGGAAAAACAAGACAGAATCGAAGACAAAGGGATGGAAGAGATGCCAAGGCCCACGAACGCCAGCAGGTATACCTCGAAGCCTCTATAATGAGCTGGAAGACACTCCCACTAATGATGTCCTCCGGGTCCGGGTGTGTAATCTGCACAACATAAAGAAGTGCAGGTGTAGCATCAGTACAACCGACCCCATATACTGAGTGAGTGCCTAGCCTAACCTCGGCGAAGTAGTGACGAGGCTAGAACCAGACTACCAAATAAACCTGCAGTTCAATTAAACATATATACATATATACAACGGATAAGAAATATAGGGAGAAAACAATTAATAAAGGAAGGGGAACATGCTGTGGGGAGATAACAGTTTCATATAATAAATCTCAATAAGGAAAGGAACAACAAGCCAGCATATCAACAAGGACAGGAAATCACAAACTTGCACGGCATCACCCTCCGTTCTTTTACTCTCGTCCTCACTATGCGATGTATAATGTAATAAATGTAAATCATGGCACGACATCACCCTTCGTGCTTTTACTCTCGTATTCACTATGCAGTGTATAATGTAATCAATGCAAATCATGGCACGACATCACCCTTCGTGCTTTTACTCTCGTCCTCACTATGCGGATGTATAATGTAATCAATGTAAATCATGGCACGGCATCACCCTTCGTGCTTTTACTCTCGTCCTCACTATGCGGATGTATAATGTAATCAATGTAAATCATGGCACGGCATCACCCTTCGTGCTTTTATTCTCTTTCCTCACAGTATAATCAATGAATATGGTACGGAATGGTACATCATACGGAACGACATCACCCTTCGTGCTTTACACTCTTTCCTTACAATAACAAACAATGCACGGTATCAACCTTCGTGCTTTAGCACTCTTCCTCACCCAAACAACAATCACAAACAAGGGCAAGGGAGTAAACAGAATAAAAATAGAAATCCCGGCAAGGGAACAATAACAGAAATCTCAACATCCCAGCAAGGGAGACAATATCAAACAATGCACGGCATCACCCTTCGTGCTTTACTCTCATTCTCACCAAGACAAGTGCACGGCATCACCCCTCGTGCTTTAACACTCTTCCTCACCCAAATAGCAATCACAAAAAAGGCAAGGAAGTAAACAAAATAGATACAGGAATCCTGGCAAGGGAACAGTAATTAAACAATTAAATCCCGGCAAGGGTAATCATCAATTACACAATTAAATCCCGGCAAGGGAACATCAACTGCACAATTAAATTCCGGCAAGGGTATATTTCAATAACTCTTTCTCTTTCTTTCACTTTCATTTCCATGATTTATTCTATCACTTGAGCCAATTCTCCAAAGGATGTNCCAGAGTTTACAGAACACAATTCGCTTCACATATTCTTCACAACATATAGAAATCATCAACTAAGCATGGAAATTGCCACAAAATCAGTATATTATTAATATAAGGACTCACGGTAATGCTAGACACCAATGTATAGATACTCTTCACCATGCCTATACATCGTATTTGATAATTAGCAAGTAGCAAACTATACTCAACTCCTATTCCCTCAAGCTAAGGTTAGACCGAACACTTACCTCGGGTCCGAAGTATAGCAATCAACCCGAAACCACACGTGTGCCACGAGTATCCGACTCCAAATGGCCCAAATCTATTCAAATAAATTTCATACCGTAAATAACATCTCATGCAACTGATTCTACTATTGGCGCGAAATTTTGTGAAATGACCAAAACGCCCCTCAGGCCAGCATCTCGGAGTCGGGTAAATTTTACATTTTCAGAACCCTCGTACTCTCACGAGTATAGCCATATAAGAATCTCTCAAATCAGAGGTCAATCACCCACTTAAATCCCAATTTTAGAAAAACCTAAGTTCCATCCCAAACACCCAATTTTCACCCATGGAAATCTTTGATTTTTAAGTTGAAAACATGTTAAATGATGTTAATGATTGAAAGAATTGAGTAAAAACCAACTTACAGATGATTTGGAAGAATTCTTGTTCTTGGAAAAATCGCCTAAGTGTGTTTGAGTTTGAGAAAATATGAAAAATGGAGTCAAAATTCGGTTTAAGTGCACTGCATGCCACTGGTTGGCATGGGAATTGCGAACTGGGGTTCGCAATTGCGAACACCCCTGACATGGTAATTACGGTGTATAGTTCGCATTTGCGAACACTGAGCAAAAGGAGGGACTTTGCATTTGCGACCAGAAATGTTGATTTGCAAAGGTCCCATACTCGCATTTGCGAACAACATGGTCGCATTTGCGATCCCTAGCCAGCAAGGGCACCTTCGCATTTGCGATGTTGGCTTCGCAAATGCGAAGCCTGCAGATTAGTTGCACCAGCAAATTTCCAAGTTCAAAAATGCAATCTGTGGCCTATCTAAAACTCACCCGAGCCCTCGGGGCTCCAAACCAAATATACACACTACCTCAAAAACATCCTATAAACTTATACGTGCGATCAAATCGCCAAAATAACATCGTATTCATCGAATTAAGCCTCAAAATCCATGAATTCTATAAAACTTCATAAAACATCAAATTTTCCATTTTAAGTCCGAAACACGTCAAATGAAATCCGTTTTCAACCAAACTTTACAGAAAGGACTTAAACCATATATAAGACCTGTACCGGGCTCCGGAACCAAAATACGGGCCCGATACCATCATTTTCCAATCAGATTTCATTTTCAATTTCCATGGATATTTTCAGAAAATAGTTTTACTCAAAAATTCATTTCTCGAGCTTGGGACCTCAGAATTCGATTCCGGGCATACGTCCAAGTCCTAAATTTTCCTACGGACCCTTCGGGACCGTTCAATCACGGGTCCGGGTCCGTTTACCCAAAATATTGACCGAAGTCAAATTTATTCATTTTATTATCAAATCTTAGCATTTTTCATAGAATTACATATTTAAGCTGTCCGGCTACGCGCCCGGACTGCGCATGCAAATCGAGGCAAATACAAATGAGGTTTTCAAGGCCTCGGAAGTACGGGATGGGTAATAACATAGGTGATGACCCTTTGGGTCGTCACATGGACGTATGCCCGAAAATGAATTCCGAGGCCCCAAGCCTTAGAAATCAATTTTTGAAAGAAATTATTTTGCTGAAATATTAATGAAATAAAGAAAATAATTAATATTTGAAACCATTAGTATCGGGCCTGTATTTTGGTTCCGGAGCCCGATACAGATTTGCTATAGTATTTAAATGTTAAATGTGAAATTTGGTGAAAAACAGAGTTTATTTGACGTGATTTGGACGTCCGGTTGAGAAATAATGAACTTTAAGTGTTCTTGAGAAAAATGAGGAGTTTTGAGGTTTAATTCATAGTTTTACATGTTATTTTCATGATTTGATCGCATGAGCAAGTCCGTATGATCTTTTTAGACTTACGTGCCTATTTTGTTTAGAGCCCTGAGGGCTCATGTGAGTTTCGGATAGGCCACGAGTTGTTTTACACTTATGAAAATTGTTGTTTTTGTTGGTTCTGGTGCGCAGGGAATTAGTGCTATGCGATCACATAACCCTATCCGCGATCACATAGTGCAAGTTGCAGGGGCCACCAGTTGTGCTATGTGAACGCATAGTTTCCCTCGCGAACGCACTGGGTTAATTGGGCCTGGGGGGAGGGGGCCCAAGTACCCTATGTGAACGCAGTCCCCCCACGCGATCGCCAAGGACAATAACGCCTGACCCTATGCGAATGTGGGCAGGCCCATGCGAACGTATAAAAGGCATGTCCAGCTATATAAATACACTCCTAAACACGGACAAAACCCTTCTTATTCATAATTTTCGAACCCCACAGCCCTAAGGATGAATTGCTTCACCAAAGTTCATCCCCAAGTTGTTGGTAATCAATTCTAAACTTTACTTTTACAATTACCCAATGTTTTCATCACTTTTAAATCAAAAACTAAGAATTTTCATGGTAAAACTTGAGGGTTTGGGTAGAATTAGGGAATTTTGTAAAAATCGAATCTTTACCTCGAATTGAGGTCAGATTTCGAAACTAATTGTATATTCGAGCTCATGGGTGAATGGGTAAACGTAATTTGGTCCGAACCCCGAGTTTACACCAAGCGGGCCCGGGGTCGGGTTTTAACTTTTTTTGAGAAAACTTAGGAAAAATTATAATTTTCAGTAAAGTTAGTTCCTTTAGCATTAATTAATGATATTAAGTTAATTGTGGTTAGATTCGAGTGTATTAGAGGTGAATTCAAGAGGAAAAGGTATAATTGAACAGTGAGTGGCCTGCGAAATAGAGGTACGTGCTTGGTTTAACCGTGACTTGAGGGAATAGGAATCCCCAACCTAATTGTTATGTGAAAATGCATGTGTGAGGTGTATAGGTGAGGTGAATAGATGAGATGACGAGTATCTATGCACCACCAAATTGTCTGTTTACATGATCTCTTCCTCGTTTCCAATCTAATTGCTTCATGTTTTTAGTTGTTTCATGTTCATTGTTGTCTTCTATAATTATTTGACTTGTTATATTGTTATAAGCCTTGTTGCAATCATGTTTGGGAAAATATTAGTTGTTTTCCTTGGTTTCATTGTGGTACAATAAGACCGAGTTGGTTGACATTGTTTATATATATATATATATATATATATATATATATATATATATATATATATATGAGATATTATTTATGAAGTTGTGAGCACTACCATTTGTTGTTTATGACTGTTGAGACAAAAGTATTGTGAAAGGCTTGGCCTGGATTGTGAAAGTTTTGATAGAAATAAATAGAAATGACAATGATAAGGGTGGATGGGGGAAAAAAATATATGACTGTGATAAGGGTGGACAGGGGAAATAAATTGTGATGACCCAAGGGTTCATCTTATAAATTTAGACCTCGTTCCATGCTTAATAGCCATAAATAAACTATCTTCAAATATCTCGATTTGTGTGCACAGTCCGGGCGTGAAATCAGAAAGCTTTTTTGTGAAAATATGAGAAATAGTTATTTCTAGAATTTAAATTTGATAAAAGTTGACTTTAGTCAACATTTTGAGTAAACAGACCCGGATATGTGTTTCGACGATCCCAAGAGGTCCGCAGTAAAATATGGGACTCGGGCGTATGCCCGAAAATGAATTCCGAGGTCCCAAATCTTAGAAATCAATTTTTGAAAGAAATTATTTTGATGAAATATTTATGAATTAAAGAAAATAAATAATGTTTGAAGTCATTGGTATCAGGCCCGTATTTTGGTTCCAGATCTCGATACTGATTTTTTTATGATATTAAAAGGTTAACTGTGAAATTTGGTGAAAAACAGAGTTCGTTTGACGTGATTCAGACATCCGGTTGAAAAGTTATGAACTGTAAGAGTTCTTGATGAAAATGATGAGTTTTGAGATTTAATTCATAGTTTTACGTGTTATTTTCATGATTTGATCGCACGAGCAAGTCTGTATGATGTTTTTAGACTTGCGTGCATGTTTTGCTTAGAGCCCAAAGGGCTCGGGTGAGTTTCAGATAGGTCACGGGATGTTTTGAACTTAAGAAAATTTGCTGGTTTTTTATTTTCTGGTGCCTAGTAAATTAGTACTCCGCGATCGCATAGTGTAGATCGTGGGCGTCTTTTTTTGCTCTATGCGATCGCATAGCTATATCCGCGATCGTATAGTGTTAATTTGTTGGGGGACAACTTTTGTTCTATGCGATCGCATAGTGAAAATTTCAGGGGGTATTTTTTTATTCTATGCGATCGCATCCCTTCTTCCGCGATCGCATGGAAGGCCTGCCCAGTCGTATAAATACACTGTTAAACACGGACAAAACCTATTTTTTAACCATTTTTTGAACTACCAAGCCTTAGAGACGATTTTCTTCACCAAGGTTCATCCCCAAAGTATTGGTAATCAATTCTAATTCCTTACTGTTTTGATCACTTTTAAAGCAAAAACTAAGAATTTTCATGGTAAAAATTGAGGGTTTGGGTAGAATTAGAAAATTTTGTAAAAATTGAATTTTTACCTCGAATTGAGGTCGGATTTCGAAACTAATTGTATATTTGGGTTCGTGGGTGAATGGGTGAACGTAATTATGATTTTCAGTAAAGTTAGTTCTGTTAGCATTAATTGATGATATTGAGTTAATTATGACAAGATTCGAGCAAGTTAGAGCAAGATTCTAAAGGAAAAGCTATAATTGAGCAGTGAGTGGCCTACGAAATTCAGGTAAGTATTTGGTCTAACTTTGACTTTAGGGAATAGGAATCCCCACTTGTTTGATGTGTGAAATGCATGTGTGAGGTGTATAGGTGAGGTGACGAGTATCTATGCACCACCAAATTTCCTGTTAAGCATGATCCTTTTTTCGTTCCCAACTTAATTGATTCTTGTCTTAATTGTTCTATGTTCATTATTATTTCTATGACTACTTGTCCTTGGTATTTTGTTGTTAAATATTTTTGTGGTTATTTTGGAAAGAGTATTGGTTATTTTGGGGTAACTTGACCAAGGACAAAGCTCAGGAGTTAGGGGAGAAGTTGTTGGCTATGAGGGCCTAGATGAGTAGGGGCGCATCTAGTTGGTGGTTCACGACTGAAAATTGCATTAGGGTAGTTGCTACAGAGGTCTTAGAGGTCTAGAAGGACTCTCTCGGGGGTCATAGAGGAGACTGGTGGTGGAATGGAGATATCCAAGGTAAAGTAGAAATTAAGAAAGCTGCTTATTTGAAGCTAGTAGAAAGTACAAACGAGGAGGAAAAAAGGACTTATCGGGAGTGTTACATCAATTCAAAGAAAGAGGCAAAGTTAGCAGTTACAACGGCTAAAAATGCGGTGTATGCTCATTTGTACGAGGAAATCGGGGGCAAAGGCGGAGACAAGAAGTTGTACCGATTGGCCGAGGTGAGGAGAGGAAGGCCAGTGAATTAGACCAAGTCAAGTTCATCAAGGACGAGGATGGAAAAGTATTGATGGACGAGGCACTTATTAGGAGAAGATGGCAGACATAATTCTATAATTGTTGAACGAAGAGGGGGATAGACGCATTGTGCTAGGTGGGTTGGAGCACTCAGAGAGTCGGCAGGATTTTGGGTACTGTAGGCGAATTACGGTAGAGGAGGTGGAAGGGGAGATGCATAAGATGTGCAGGGGCAGAGCGACGGTGCCAGACGAAATCCCAGTTGGAATTCTGGAAGAGCGTGGGGCGCGCAAGTTTGGAGTGGCTCACTGAACTGTTTAATGTTATTTTTAAGACGAAGAAGATGCCCGAAGAATGGAGGTGGAGTACGATGGTTCCACTTTACAAGAACAAGGGTGATATCCAAAATTGCAATAATTATAGGGGTATCAAGCTGTTGAGTCACACTATGAAGGTTTGGGAGATAGTGGTAAAAGCCAGGGTGAGGAGGTGTGTGTATATTTCCGAGAATCAGTTTGGATTCATGTCGTGGCGTTCGACTACGGAAGCGATTCATTTGGTTAGGAGATTAGTGGAGCAGTACAGGGAGAGGAAGAAAGACTTGCATATGGTGTTTATTGACCTTGAGAAAGCGTACGATAAAGTCCCGAGAGAGGTTCTGTGGAGGTATTTGGAGTCTAGTGGCGTTCCGGTAGAGTACATTAGAGTGTTTAAGGATATGTATGATGATGCTAAGACTCGGGTAAGGGCTGTGGGTGGTGACTCGGAGCATTTCCCTGTGGTGATAGGGCTGCATCATGGATCGGCTCTTAGCCCGTTTTTATTTTCCTTAGCGATGGATGTACTGTCGTGACACATCCAAGGGGAGGTGCCTTGGTGCATGCTATATGACGATGATATAGTGTTGATTGATGAGACGTGAAGTGGAGTTAATGCGAGGTTGGAGGTTTGGAGATAGACCTTGGAGTCTAAAGGTTTCAAATTGAGTATAACCAAGACAGAGTACTTGGAGCGCAAATTCTGTGACGGGACCCACAAAGAAGACGTAGAGGTAAATCTTGATGCTCAAGTTATCCCCAAGAGAGCAAGTTTTAAGTATCTCGGGTCTATTATACAAGGTAACAGGGAGATTAACGAAGATGTCGCATGTTGGATCGGAGCGGGATGGATGAAGTGGAGGCTCGCTTCCGGTGTTTTATGTGATAAGAACGTGCCGCCAAGACTTAAGGGCAAGTTTTATAGAGTGGTGGTTCGACCGGCTATGCTGTATGGGACTGAGTGTTGGCCAGTCAAGAACTTCCACGTGCAGAAGATGAAAGTAGAAGAGATGAGGATGTTGAGATTGATGTGTGGGTGTACCAGGAGAGATATGATTAAGAATGAAGTTATCAGAGATATAGTGGGAGTAGCCACTGTGGAGGACAAGATGCGGGAGTCGAGGCTGAGATGGTTCAGACATGTTAAGAGAAGAAGCATTGATGCCCATGTTAGGAGGTGTGAAAGGTTGGCCATGGCGAGTTTGAGAAGAGGTCGAGGTAGGCCTAAGAAGTACTGGGGAGAGGTAATTATACAGGACATGGCGCTGCTTCAGCTTACTGAGGACATGACCCTTGATAGGAGGGTGTGGAGGTCGAGGATTAAGGTAGAAGTTTATTGGGTAGTTTTTAGTTGCTCACCGATAGTCTTAGTAGCACGCATGTCCCTTCATATTCTTAGATTTTTATTATGTTATGCGGTTTTGTTCGCCTCAGGAATTGTATAATTTGTTGCTAGTATTTGGTACTACTTATCCTTTATCTCTCCCATTTTATTTTCTCTTCCCTCTTTATTCCTTTCTTGCTATCCACTTCTTCTTATTTCCCTTTCTGAGCCGAGGGTCTATTGGAAACAGCCTCTCTACCTATTAAGTAGGGGTAAGGTCTGCGTACAGACTACCCTCCCTAGACCCCACGTGGTGGGAATATACTGGATTTGTTGTTGTTGTTGATGATAATGATGTCGATACGGAGTCGGATTTGAGTGAAAATAGTATGGTTAGACTCGTAATCGAATGGGTTATCGGATTTTGTGAGTTTCATCAAATTTTGAGACGTGGGCCCCACAGTCAACTTTTTAAGCATAGTTGGAAATTTTTAAAAATTGTTAAATTCTAAACATTGGAGTATATTTTGATTAAATTGCACGTTTTTTGACTAGTTTCAATTGAACACACCAAGTTGGGGCTTTAGAGTGAAATTGTGACCGGAAAGTGGGGTTTAAGACGAGATAAGTCTCTTGTCTAACCTTGTAACATGGAATTTACCCATAGGTGATTTAAATTATTGTTTTCTCCTAATTGTGGGGGCTACGTACGTACGATGTGACGAGAGTCCATGCGTAGCTACTAATTATGCTTATGTCCGGGCAGTTTTAGGATTCAAAGCATGTAATGTTTGCACCCTTTTTTAATTGAAGTACTTTGAATCATATTGGAAGATGTTAGAGGAAATAGCAAAAGACCGAAATTTCACGTACTTGAATTTTGTGCGAGTTACCGACCGTTAATAGAAATTGTACCTCCTTACATGTTAGCCTTGTGATAGCTTCTCATTCCGGAGGTTCATGAAGTGTCCTCCTTTCTTGTGGAGCGGGTCGAATGCCTCGCTAGTGTACACATTATTCTGGATCGGGTCGAACGACCTCGGCAGAATCTTGCGTTATATCGTTAGTAGCTCGAATATTCACGAGCAAATATTTCCACTGATGCCGGCATTTTATATGGTATTCCTTATTTATTTGATAATCACACTTGACATTTTTCTGAGTTGCTATGGTAAAGTACAAGATTTAGAAATTCATGCTTTAAAGAAAACATTTGGAAGACTTTGTAACTTACAGATTTACCCATTTTTTTTGTATGCTTCATATCTACTCACGCTTTTATTATATTGCTCTATTGGACCTTTAGTAAGTGTCGATGTCGATCTCTCGTCATTACTTCTTCGAGGTTAAACTTGATACTTACTGGGTACACATTGATTTACGTACTCATACTACACTGCTGCATATTTTGTGCGAGTACATATATGTCTAGTGGTCTTTTGGGCGCAGAGGCGCGGCTATTGCGGGGACGTATGGTGAGCTGCATTCCATGTTACGAATCCGCAGCATATAGAGCCTCAATCAGAGTTATTTACATTTTTCTGTCTAATTTGTATTCCAGACAGAGGTTGTATTTTATCATATTTCCGAGTTGATGCTCATGCACTTGTTACACCGGGGGTTTTCTTCGGGTTAATCATTATTGTGGTTCATGTTAATATTTTTATTCATTTTGTAAATGTTATGATATCTGTTAAATTAAGGAAAAATCACGATTTCAAAAATACTAAAATGAGTAAATAAATTGATAAATTAATGTTGGCTTACCCGACGGCAACGTTACACGCCATCATGACCCATAGTGGATTTTGGGTTGTGACACATAATTGCGGCATCAGGCCTAAAGATGCATAAAGCATAAACTACGGCCTCAGGCCTAAAGATACATAAAACATAAACTACGGCCTCAGGCCCAAAGATGCATAAAGCATATAAACTACGACCTCAGACCCAATAAAGGTGTTTAACATTCATAGATTTAAAATCAGGAACTGAGAATCATATTGTAATACATGATGCTGAAATATTGAACTATACTGAGTTACATGATATTGGAATACTGAATAGAACTAGATGGAGACAGTTATTCATGAACTTATTTTGAAAACTGAAACTTCAGTTGTTTATGACATGTTGAGTGATCTAGACTGAGGCTCATGGGTATCAAACAAAAGTCTATATTGATTACGCACTGAGCTCACAACGTTCGGAATGAAAGTTTATGAAGCTAGAGAATAGAAGTTCTGTAATTATTCAAGGAAATAAGCTAAACTATATTTCTAAGGCAAATGGTAACGTTGTAAAAGAAACATATTGTATGGAGAATAATTAACATTCCCAAACATAGATAGTTAGCCTCACATACCATAACTTCCTGCTCTTGAGGGTAATAAAACTTTTGCTAACCCTTTCAACTTTAATCTATAGAAATACAAGTCAGAGGAATTTCATATTATCAATAATACTCATGTTTTGGTCACTTAAGCACTTTATCAAACACTTCGTGGGCATAAAGCTTTGTAGCCCTTATTAATGGTGTTTCTACACCCAACAACCCATTATCTTGCTCCTATATAATTCTAAAATCTCCAATTCCTATAATCAATACCATTCTTCATCACCCATACGATAAACAACACTCTTAATAAATAATCAACGATTAATACCACAAATCTATAATCGTTAATGCTTTTCTATCAAACCAATTAACTTATATCTCTTGAACTTAGAGTCTATAATTGTCACGAGCCAAATTTCTCACCGTCGGGACCGTGATGGCGCCTAACATTGAACCTGCTAGGCAAGCCAACGTTAATGTTTATTTTTACCTTATTCATTTATCTTCAAAAGTTTTACCAAATTTTATAATACCACCATAAAATATAAAATACAATACGATATGATTTAAACAGCTCGATATGATATTAATACGAAATCCAGAACCAAAGTACTCCCAGAATAGGTGTCATAATCTCACGGACTATATATGAATACTACAAGCAGGAGTCTGAACAAAATATAAATACACATCTATCTCTTAATTAAATAAGAACATAATAGAAATGAAATAGGAGGGGACGCCAAATCTTGCGGACGTCTGCAAGACTACCTCGGAATCTCCACTGGACTGAAGACAGCAACCCTGACCTACGTTCCGAAGAGTCCGGTACCGGGATCTGCACAAAAGTGTAGAGTGTAGCATCAGTACAACCGACCCCATGTACTGAGTAAGTGTCGAGCCTAACCTCGGCAAAGTAGTGACGAGGCTAGGACACGACAACCAAAATCAACCGGTGCAGTTTAATAATATACAAAGAAAATAATACAATGAGGAATAAGCAGCTAAGCATAAAGGAAAGGGGAAAATGCTGAGGGGAGGAAATATCAAATAATGGAAATAACGAGATAAGGCACAATTTAGATATCAATTTAAGCAACAGAAATAGTAATATGAAAACAAGTGCACGGCATCGCCCTTCGTGCTTTTACTCTCGTCCTCACCACCATAATCAATATATTCAGCACGGCATCACCCTTCGTGCTTTTACCTCACAACATCATGGCACGGCATTGTCCTTCGTGCATTATCACTCATATCATGGCACGGCATCACCCTTCGGGCATTAACATTCACTCAAAATCTCACGCACGGCATCACCCTTCGTGCTTTCACACTCTTCCTCCCCCAAACACATCAAATGACAGAAATCCAACATGGAAAAATAATGGAGCAAACAGCAATAAAACCATAACATCCCGGCAAGGGAGCCAACAGTGGAATCAATACCATCCCGGCAAGGGAAAAACAGCTATAACCAATCTCACTTAGTGCATAACTTCACACAAACGTCTTTAACTGAAACCAATACTCGACACAGTTCAATGTCAAGAAATTTCACCAACATGGATAGCTATAAAGTGAAACTCAAGTATTACTTAATGAAAAACCACATAAATCACAATATTCGACTCACGGGCATACTTTACACCAACATATAGGTACTCGTCACCTCACATATACAACATGATACTTACACGTAGAAAATAGGACACAACACCTATTCCCTCAAGCTAAGGTTAAGC
Source organism: Nicotiana paniculata (assembly GCA_005239505.1). Classification (NCBI taxonomy): domain Eukaryota; kingdom Viridiplantae; phylum Streptophyta; class Magnoliopsida; order Solanales; family Solanaceae; genus Nicotiana; species Nicotiana paniculata. The sequence continues at coordinate 100,371 of ML300814.1, forward strand.
CAAACACTTACCTCGAATTCCATGACCAAACTTAAGCCTCGATTACCGCTTTCCCTTTTGAATATGACTCCAATTCACTTGTATCTAGACATATTTAACTTAATAACATCAATAAAGGCTAAATATTTCAATCCCAACGCTTAATTATAGATTTTCTATCATTCTTCCGAAAAAGTCAAAAATCGACCCCGGACCCGCTTGGTCAAAACACGAGGTTCAGACCAAAACCCGATCACCCACGAGCCCGAATATGTAATTAGTTTCGGAATCCGATCCCAAATCGAGGTCTAAATTCCCAAATTTGTAAAATCCTTAATTATCCTAAAATCCTTAATTTCTACCCTTAAAGAACAAGATTTAGGCCTAGAAATCTAATGGGTGTTAATGGAAGTTGAAGAAAATGAGTCTAAGAACACATACCTATGGTTTTGTGGTGAAATACCTCTTCAAAAATCGCCCAAGTTCGAGTTTTAATGAAAGAGTTATGAAATTTAGAAGAAAACCCGTTTTAGCTACTGTTTTAAGAAGACTGGACTAGCCTTCTATGCGTTCGCGTGCCTTTGGCCACGTTCGCATAGGCTTAATTCCCTCAGGCCTTCGCGTTCGCGTCAAATGGGACTCGTTCGCACAGTGTAACGGCCCCCAATCCCCCAGCTCCCCTCCTAAGCAGTGCGTTCGCATTGGACTAGCCGCGTTCGCACAGGTTTGCCCTTGCCCAGCTGTGTGTTCGCGATCCAGTCTATGCGTTTGCATAGAGTATACCAGCCCCCTCCCCGTTTTTTCATTGCGTTCGCGTGGGTTACCACGCGTTCGCATAGTGTATTTTACCATAAACCAGCAATTACACCAGATTTTCTAAGTCCAAAAACACTCTGATGCCTATCCGAAACTCACCCGAGCCCTCGCGGCTCCAAACCAAACATGTACACCACCTCAAAAATATCCTACGGACTTTCTCGTACGATCAAATTGCCAAAATAACATCTTAAACAACGAATTTAGCATAGAAATCAAAGAAAAATCTCAAAACTTCCAAAGTTCCAAATTTCACAAATACGGGTCCGAATCACGTCAAACGACCTCCGTTTCCTACCGAATTTTACAGACACAACTTAAATATCATATTGAACCTGTACCGGGCTCCGGAACCAAAATACGGGCCCGATACCATAAATTTCAAATATAACCATATTTCCAAAAACTCTTATATTTTCAGAAAAACAATTTCTTTCAAAAATTCATTTCTCGGGCTCTGGACCTCGGAATTCGATTCCGGGCATACATCCAAGTCCCATATTTTCCTACGAACCCTACGGGACCGTCAAATCATGGGTCCGGGTCCATTTACCTAAAATATTGACCGAAGTCAACTTAAATCAAATTTTAAAGGCAAAAATTAGCATTTTCTCAATTTTTCATATAAAAGCTTCCTGGATGTACGCCCGGGCTGCGCACGCAAAATGAGGTGAAATAAAAAGGAGGTTTTCAAGGCCTTGGAACACAGTTTCGACTTATAAAATAAGGGATGACCTTTTGGGTCATCACAATAATTATTAATACAATACTATAATCAATTAGAGGGTGAAGATATTACCTTTTTGAAGTTCAATCCTCTTGAATTCGAGTTCTAGGATTTTTTTTTCTCAACAATGATGTCTCAATAGAATACCTAATGATTTAAAAGGTTTACTCGTGTTAATAAGGTGTTGGAGAATTGAAATTAACTTAGAATAATCATTGGAACATACCTTGGATGATGGAGGGATCTTAGAGGAAGTTGGGTTCTTGAGAGCTTCCCTTTCTAGAGCAAATTTACGTGTTCGGGGTGTAGGGAACGAGGTAGGGCTTTTAATACGACTTTAAGGTTGTAATTCCAGGAAGATGAAGGTCCAACCATGCACCTAAACGCGCAGCAAGGGCAGTGGCACTGCCACAAGTGCGCTGTCGCGCACGGGACAGCTGGGCGCGCAGCTAAGTGTGTAGACTGTACATTGTCTAGTAAAATGCGTATGAATTTTTTCACAGAGATCCATTCAGGCTCCACAATATATCAGTAGACAGGTATTTCAAAGTACTACGACTTTCGCTTTTTAAGTTTTCTCAAATTCCTAACATATGTTTACGAAATCAGACTGGAAAACAGACCTTCCATAAACTTAGTCGATTTTATCGAATCTTATACACCTCACTCTCCGTCTTGATTCTAAAATAACTATTTCCACCCATAATCATCTCGATAGGACTTCACATACCAAAAATGTCATATTACTACTCATTTAACACATCCAAACCTAATCCGAATTTATGGAGTGTTATATTATCTCCCCCTTGGGATCATTCGTCCTCGAATGATTATCCTGATTGTAACTTCGGCTAAATCTGAACCTTAAACGGGTATGATGAAAATATGTGAACATTGAACGGTCATCAACACATGCATACTAATTTGAATGAATACATGATTACTAAACTATTGATATACTGAACTGAATAGGTACCGAACTATTGAATTCACTGAATACCGAGTTGACTGAATACTGAAAGACATGGGAAATTGTAATATAAGGTCTGAGTGAAAAGGTTAGTTGCCTGCAATATTTCTCCAAAACACCTGCCACCTAATAGAGCATAACATAAGCCTCACAAGGCATCATAATACCATCACATGAAACATATACATGAATAATGGTCTACCATGGATATGTGAATACTAAACTAACATAGATATATAAATACTGAACTAGCACGAATATTTGAGTACTGAACCAACATCAATATTTGAGTACTAAGTTGGCATGCATATCTGAGTACTGAACTGACATGAGTATCTTAGTACTGAACTGATAAGAGTATCTGAGTACTAAACTGACATGAATGTTATAACATGAGATCTGAATACTAGAAACATAAATGTCGTGACATGAGATCTGAATACTGGAAACTTGAATGTTATAACATGACACGTGAAATACTGGGTGCACGACCGCCAATTCTAGTGGAAACTCTAACTCATAAGCTGCTTGCCTGATCTTTCCTATGATCCTATGCGGCCCGATGTATCCGAGACCGGGCTTTCCGTTCTTCCCTAATCTTATAACATCTTTCATAGGCGAAAATTTCAGAAACACAAAATCATCAACTTGAAGCTCTAGGTCTCTACGTCACACTCTGAATAGGACTTTTGGCAACTCCGAGCCATCTTCAAATGCTCTTGAATCAAATTAACTTTCTCCATAGCCTAATAGACCAAATTTGGTCCCAACAACTCTGTTTCTCCAACTTCGAACCGACCAACTGGCGATGTACACCTTCGTCCATAGCACAATGCCATCTTGATACTAGAATGGTAGATGTTATTTTAAGAAAACTCAATGATATGTATGTGATCATCCCAATTACTTTAAAATCAGTGACATATTCTTGAGTCTCTGAATAGTGCGCTCTACCTGGCTATCTTTCTGAGGATGAAAAAAAAGTGTTGAGGCTTACTCTTGTGCCTAAGCCTTTCTGAAAGGACTTCTAAAAGTTAGTTGTAAAATGATCACCACGATCTAAATTATGGACAATGGAGTCCCATGCAATTGGAAAATTTCTTGAATGAACAACTTGACATAATCTTCTATTGAATCTATGGTTTTACTGGCAAGAAGTGCGCTGACTTGGTAAGTCAAGCGATAATCACCCAATCAAATCATGCTTGAAAAATGAGCGAGATAATCCTGTTATAAAGTCCATATTTACCATCTCCACTCAAGAATATGTGTATGTTATGGTAAAACACTAGGCTTTCTGCTACTCGACTTTCACTTGCTGATAATTCGGACACTCAACCACAAAGTCTACGACGTTATTTTTCATGTCGTTCCACCAATAAATCTCCTTGAGCATGATACATCTTTGGGGAACCTGGGTGGATAGAATACCTAGAATTATGGGCTTCTGGAAAATAAAGCCACCATTTTCAGAGTCCGAAATTCAAACTTCTAGCTTGGCTAAACGGCGAACTTCTTTCACCATAGTTCTGTTGTCTGCCTAAATCAGGAGCTACACTTCCCATACTTGATTATCTTTTAAGGTACTTCCTGAAAACACTTATAGTATTTTCGTAAGCTAAGTCTTTGACCAGTACTCTGAAAATTAGAGCTTCGTGCAATGGCACAATCCTCGTGATACATAACTCGGCATGATTTTATAATTTTTTTATATCTCATGCTAACTATGCGGGTTTAAATCTCCAACTGGACTTACCGACGATCTTCGCATATCTTGAACTCTAGGCCTGCTAAACAAAGGTAATTTCATGGTTACTACCATTTATGGTAGTCATTGTAACTTTGCCCGCTGCAAACATGGAGATAAAAGGTGGACATGCATTGATAAAAGGTAGGATGGGATACGATGATGCCATTTTTCATGTGAAAAAGTTATATGTTGTGACATTCAGTAGTCACTTGCAGGTGTTTGAGTTGTCTGCTCGTCCAATACTAGTCAAAACCATAGAACGACTCAAACAAGAAGGGTATCCACAAAGACGCTACTTGGTGAAGACTTCAATTAGGCTGCTCCAGATTCAACAACATTTGAGCAGGACTGTGGCAGGTAAAAACTATCATTATCGGAAAAGCTTCTTCAACTAATATATGTGTGTACCCAGCAGTCGAAGTTGGAGTATGATAGAATTTAAGGGTCCACCAAACTTTATAGAGAACCGGGTTCTCTATTAGTTCCCACAGAACACATGCACACTGCAGTAAGTAAATGGCACAATGGAGTTTTAAGTGGAAAACTCCCAGCTCACGGGATCAAAAACCACAAACTACCCTTGTAGGATTTCAACTTCACTACTGAAAAACTTTAGATTACAACCTATTGTAACCTAGGAATTAACCCCTTAATCCCTCACTAACTTGTAACACTCTATTACAAGCCATTTTGTAATAACTCTAATACAAAGACTTTAAACCTAGGAATTAACCTCTTAATCCCTCGCTAACTTGTAACAATCTATTACAAGCTACTTTGTAATAACTCTATTACAAAGACTTTACAACTTGACTAACTCTAGCCAAGACACAAACACAAGGGTTTATGATTTACAAAAGATCTTCTACTGACATGCTTCTAAGTAAGCTAGGCAGAAGTTACAAATGAAGAACAAATAACAAAGACTCAAAAAACCTAAGGACATATAATAACTTCAATATATGGAATTGGTCCTTGGTTATGTTGTTCTTCGTTCTTGATGCCCTTGAGAATCACTTGCAAGATTGACACAGACTTGAGGGAATGCTAGATGAGTTCTTGAATGTGCAAGTGATTTGTTTTTCCTTTGCTTGATGTTAATATCTCATTTGTGACATCACTTGGATGATGTAAGCAAGTTAGGTAAAGAGCATTCCCCATAAAGTTGACTGTTGCACTGTTTTTACACTGTAGCGTGTGCAGGAAGCAACTTTACAGCTGTGAAGAGTTGACTTGTACAGTCACCCCGGGAACTGGTAGCTATATGTTCTCTCTACTATTCCTTTGACTCTAAAGAGTTGAACTTTTTCCTCAACTGGAGACTTGTTGATCTTTAAGTTCTTGAGGATGTGTATCAGGTTCCTTATCTGGTTCTTGACAGTAAGCTTGTTATATCATCAAAACATAAAACGAAGGTACTTATAACCTATCAATTTCCCCCTTTTTGATGATGACAAACATAAAATTGATAATCCTGCAAAGAGCCACAAAAACCAGATAATGGACCAGGAACCTCACAAAGTTCTCCCTGAGTTTGTACTTCCCCCTTAATCAGTGCACTGCTTCTTCTTTATTCTCAATACATCTTGTCCCTTTTGGCATCATTAAAAACACAAACAAGCAAACAACTTAAAGAAGTCTAGATGACAAACTTATAATTCAAGTACCCCCTAAGAACAAGAGTGAATTGTATTCCCCCTAAATTTGTTCCCTGTTTCGTTAATATGTTCCCCTTCTTGTTCCCCCTCAATTATTTTTCCCCCTTTTTGCATCATAAAAAGATCAGTAACAAGCATTAAGCAAAAAGAATTCAAGCTTGGTTAACTCATGGCACATGTGTGCACACATTCATGATTGAAAACAAAACATAAGAGCAAGGCATACATAGCAAAAGAAGGAAGCTTTAATCAATTTTGGATAATTAAGCAGGGAGCAGTTCCATTGTTTCTAGACACATCCACAAAATAAAAACAACAAAAACAAAAGTACCAGTCATAAACATCATCAGAACTAAAACAGAGGACAGACACTAAGAACTTGACACTTGGGAAAGGGACACTGTGTAGGGAGAACTGGAAGGGAAAGTCCTAGATGAGGAGGTAAGGGTTCGAATAAGGATATCCATTCAATCATTGGCTGAAAACTACTCGTTGAGCAGTCTCTCCTTCAGGTCCTCAACCTGCTTCCTGAGGTCGGCATTTTCTCTTGTCAGACGGGTAACCTCTGTGCTTTGAGAGCTGCTGGAACCGGATGCCTCCTTAACCTCACTGAGCTAACCTTCGAGAATGGAATTCCTTGCCTTCAGCTTCCTTATGTACGGCCCCACAACACCTTTTTTTTGTTTTTTTTTCCTTGCCAGCATCCTGGGTATCACAAATCTTGGTCTTCTTGGAGGATCCAGGTTCCTCACTGGCATCAGCCTTCATTTTCATTGATTTTCTCACACTCTTGCCTCTCTCTGCAGATTTCCTGGAGAACTTCTCAGCACACTCCTCAGCCACTTTTTCACAGGACTCCTAGCGCTAATAAAGGTCGCCAGAGCCACATTATCATAATCTTCTTCTTCACTATCCTCCTTCTCCTCCTCATAGAAAGATTGCATCTCAGAAACCACACTTGTTAATGGATCAACATAGAAATGAGGAGAGGGAGCAGGATCAGTACTAACTTGGGGTTCTTGTGGAGAACCAGGGGTTTTATCCCAAGTGGAAGCAGAAAGCTCCTCTTAGGCGGAGGGATCCAATAGTATTGTCAGGTGCCAAAGTTTCGGCAGCCACCAGTTCCTTACCCTCGACCTCTGCACCATTTTCTTTCCCCCTGAGACTCAGATACAATCGCATAACCTCCCATCAGATTTCCCTCAGCAGCTATTGATAGCATATTTTCTTTAGCTTCTTGTTCTTGTAAATGATTTTCAGATATGGTGGAGTGTAGTGGGTTGAAGAAGAGAGTTTTTTTTTGGGTTTGAAGAAGAAAAGAGGAATTTTGGATTCTTTGATGTGAACAGTTATGAAAATGACTGTGAGAGGAGTTATTTAATAGGGGGGAGGAACCGGTTAGGAATGGGTATCAATTTTGGGTAGTCGAGTCGCTTCAGATGAGACGCTTGGGTTCAAAAAATGGGAAAGAGGAAACTGACAATTAATGACGTGGCACCGTTTCAGCCGTTTAAAAAATTATGCGTGAGAGTACAAAGGAACTACTAACCTGTGTCAAGGTAACCAAGTTCCCTAACCGATTTTGCAAATGTAAGTCGCATCCTTTGACTAACGTGCAATACATTAGCTGCTTGTTTGCTCTGTAATCATCATGCGCGCCTACCTGTAATGGTATAGAGATGAGTTAGACTTTTCCAGAAAACACTTTTTAACTAATTAATTTTACATGCACATTTCTTTCATAGCCAATCATTGAGGGACTAGGCTCCCCGTTGGGTTTTATCAATCCTAGTGCCAGACGATTTCTTTCAAAATGCTTTTTGCTCAGGGCTTTGGTGAATATATCTGCAATTTGATATTTTGTGCTGCAGAACTTCATGAATATGTGCCCCTTTTCAACATTATCTCTGAGGAAGTGGTGACGCACATCAATATGCTTTGTTCTCTTATGTGCACTAGTATTGTCACATAGTAAGGGCACACACTCAGAGAACACACCAAAATCTTCAAGTTGTTGTTTAATCTATAACAGTTGAGCACAGCAAGATGCAGCAACCACATATTCAGCTTCTCCGATAGAGAGGGCCACTGAGTTTTGTTTTTCTTGTACCCCATGAAATCAGACATGAACCCAAAAAAAATGCCATGCCAGAAGTGCTTTTCCTATCCACCAGATACCTATCATAGTCAGCATCAACATACCCTATTAATTCAAGGTTATCTCCAAAGGGATAGTAGAGAACCAGGTCATGCATCCCTTAGAAGCTTTCAGATGAGATTCCTATTAACTTATCATTGTCCCCTTGGGAGTTTGCTTCACTTGTAAATCTAAGAAGAAATTCAGTTCCCCCATCATACTTATTCTAACTCACTTTCTATGAGTTTTGCAAATTCTTCACATAGAGAGTCAATTGTTGTTCCAAAGATGATGTCATCAACATAGATCTGCACAATGAGCAGTTTCCTTCCTCGTTTCTTCAGAAAAAGAGTATTGTCAATTTTCTCTCTTGTAAAGCCATTTTGTAGAAGGAATTTTGACAACCTTTCATTCCAAGCACAGGGAGCCTGCTTTAACCCATACAAATCCTTGTCGAGTTTAAAAACGTGCTTCCAAACTCATCAAGTTTTTTTCTGAATACCCACCTGGTTCCTATAACAGTTCTGTCAGCAGGTCGTCGAACCAGGTTCCACACACTGTTTCTCTCAAATTGATGGAGCTCTTCTTGCATAGCTGTAATCCATTCTGCATCTTTCAATGCTTCCTTGATATTCTTGGGCTCTATTTGAGAGAGAAAGGTTGAGAAGGCAAGTGAGTTTCTTGTCTTTGATCTGGTTTGAATTCCTCAGCAGCTAAAGTTCCATGTACAGCATCCATAACTCTATCTTTTGCTTTAGATATTGTGATTGAGGACCAGGTTCCTCTATATCGGCTGAAGTCTCATCTTTAGTTCTGAGGAATAAAGTCCATGTAAATCTGGAGTAGTCATCCACAATGAAGAAAATATGTACCTCTTTCCTCCTCTACTTGGCACCCTCATAGGTCCACATAGATCCATATGGAGGAGATCAAGTGGCCTTGAGATTCTAACTTCCTTTTTGGGCTTGAAAGAGGATCTTACTTGCTTTCCTTTTACACATGGATAACACACCCTGTGATCCTTGAAGCTTGACTTGGTCAGACCACGAACTAGGTCCTTCTTGACCAATTTGTTCAGCAGCATGAAACTTGCATGACCCAGCCTTCTGTGCCATAGCTCAACATTATCATCAACAGCACTCAGACAGCTAAGATCCTCATTTTACAAGGACTCAAAGTTAGCAACATAGATGTTTTTGTATCTTTTGTCCACTAACATCACTTCACCAGTCACAAGATTTGTGAATGTGTATATTTTAGATACAAATTCCACTTTGTTACCCTTGTCAGAGATTTGGGAAACACTCAACAAGCTATACTTCAACCCCTTCATGTAGTATGCATTTTCAATAGAGTAGGAAAGATACTTCCCGATCCTTCCAACTCCCAAAATGTATCCTTTATTGCCATTTCCAAAGGATACACTCCCTCCCTATAGGGCCTTCAGTGAAAGAAAATCATTTGTACTTCCAGTCATGTGCTTCGAGCAGCCGTTATCCATGTACCTCTGTTGACTGCTTGTCGGACCTTCTTTCCTCGCGGAGATCGGGTTTATGACATTCGGTTGGGACAACTCTTTCCTTTTGGGAAAGGGGTTTGTGTTTTTGAGAGTCGCCACCTAACAATTTTTAAAGGTGCGTTAGGACACCAAATGGGGTTCATTTACAACTATGTTTCTAACTAGAGATAAGGTAAGGGCTTGAAATTATCCTAAGGGAAAGGTGTTAGGCACCCCTCAGGATCAAAGGGTGTGGTTCCCGACCAAACAGCATTTTTGTAAATTTGTACATCTTAGCAAACAAACGAATAAGGCTCAAATAAGAGAGGATTTAAGTCTTAAGGATGTAGATGTTTGAAAAAAAATAGTAAAGAAGTTTCTATTTTAAAAATATTACAATCTAAGCATATAAAGGGTATCCTAGGTTTATAATAATATGGATCACATCAGTACAATACTCGGTAATCACTCCTCAAAGAGGGGCTACACGTGGTATTAGTGCACCGGTCATCATATCCATATTCTACCCTTTCCCACCCCTGTGAAGGTAATTAAATCGCGTGTTGGTCATGAACTCTATTGCGTGTTTTTACGCGCCCCTTCCTATCAGTCCCGGAGGAGGTTAGGAATACTATCCTAAGAGGGAGGTACTAAGCAGACCCTCAGGTTTAAAAGGTAAATTTCTCGGGCGACAAACAAAAGCATATAGGACTGTAGTTTGATGGGAGCATAGGAAAAGCAAGTAAATGCTCAAGTTTACCTCCACAAGTAATACAGTTAGACAGCATGACTCAAACACAGTTAAGGGTAGTATTTAAATTCAGAATCCTAAGACATGGTACCTAAGTGAGTCCAGAATATAGACAGATATGCATGCCGATTTTATTACTCAGAAAAGGATCTTAATCAATTTACCTACTGATTTGAATCCTTTTAAGCATTGAGCAACATATACACGAAGGCAGATTCTTAGTCTTAGATAAATTAATCACCTAAGGCTTGTCTAGGTGTGAGATAGTATGTACCAATTACCAGCATTACTTAGAGGAGAGTTGTTCAACATTGTATTACCTAGAACATGTTGTCCTACATGTTCAGAATACAGACTTGATATCAGTTGATTACGAGAATTGAATGCAGTTGTTTTTATCAGTAATTAGGCTAGGTGTGCCTAAACGAATGAGATGAAATCCTAAGGACATGATATCCAATGCACGAAGATGCAGAATGGTGCAAAATCAAAAGCCTAAACAAGGTCTCTAAATGCACAAAACATTGCAGTGTTTCGACATGCTTTCAGGATATGCAAAAGTGACAGGTTTATTAATTGTTTACCTAGAACATGATTTCTATGTGTAACATGGTAAGTATGATGGTACATTTTTGTTAACACTCTTGTTTTAAGGCAAGATTCAGATTACGTTTCAAGAATGCATAGATAGAATCACACGATAGCAGTTTTTCCATTGTTATTACTGAACAGGATTTTCCTAAGTGATATAAAAGTATTGCAGTAAAGTGCTGAAACAATGTTTATAAAAACCCTAAAGAGCATGATTTCTAATGCACGATATGCTTTGCACATGTTAACCCAAAACATGATTTTTTCTATTGCGCACAAAGGAAATGTAAACCTAAGAGCATGGTTTCTACCCTTTTAGATCTATAGCATGCATAGTTACACAAAGGTCTAGGAGTAGAGTGAGAGTGCTTGACATAATTTTGAAAAGCTTTGAGTAAATAATTTACACAAGAAAGACTGGTTTTAAAAAAAAGTGTTTTGCAAAAGGATTTTTATTTAGTAAACAGTTTGAGAAAAGAGTAATGCAGTCAGAATAAACACATCCACATCATAGGATCATAGCAGCGTACTAAGACAAGTTCAGCAACCACAAACAGGGTAGTGAGGGATTGGGGACATACAAGGCACAGAGTAGTGAACATGTAACAGGCAGAAGTAGACATGGATGCACAATTAGAAGTTTCTAAGGGGAGTCATGGAATTGGGATACATCATAGCATGGGTTTAGACATAACAGTATCGAACAGCTTAACGTAATACAAATAGAGGCATGCCCTAACCAAAGCTAGTTTACAGACATAGGGATAATGAGAGTCACATAGAAACAGGTTTCAAATACATAAAGGCATGCTGATTATGAAAGTAAAGCATAAATTAACATGCTAGATGAAGCCCCAGATTTAATTACATGTCCAACAACAAAACAGTATATAGAAGCATATAAGAAACATAATGAATTGAAGTAGCAAAATAAACATGTTGGTTTGGGAACTGGAATTAAAATCAAAACATACCAGTGAAGTGAAGAAGATAGTAAACACAAAGTAGGATAGGAGCACAATAGTTAGCCTTGGCTTCCAGCCGGCTAAATTAGAACGGTGACAAGTAGCACAGAGAAGAGAGCAGAAAGTTTTAGTTGTGAGAGAGATTTATTGAACCATTGAGTTTGTATGTTATGCTAATGAAAGACCAAAGTATTTATAGTTTGAAAACAAGTAGTCAAATAAGTTAAACTAACATTTGAGTAGTAATTATGGGTACTCAGAATCAATCAACATATAATCAAGGCAAGTACTCCCTTCAATTAAGGAGTCAATGTCCAAACGGTAATAAACAGTAACAAAAATAAGGAAAGAAATCGTTGAAAAGTTGACTTTAACATATAAGTAGTAGTAAAAGTATAGAGCATGTGATTAGAGCTAGATTCACAATATCCTAATTAAGGAAAGTCAATTTGACAACATTTTTATTCATGGAAATGAGGCAAAAGATCATTCCAATCCTAAAAACTCAGTCAGGAAACCCTCAAATTACAGAAAACCAGTATTACTCAAAAGAAAATATCACATATTTAAGGAGATGCTCAAAATTAGTAAAGGATATGGTGTAAAAATCAACAAAGCGCTAATCACACTTATTCAAAATGATAAAATAGTATTGATTTGAACGGAATAACATGTTAAGCAAAAATTAGGAACCCTAATCACGAAATTAGGGATTCGCATCAGAATATGGCAAATAATTAAAGGAATCAGTAGACAGTCATGGCTTAGGCAGAAGCGACAAAGAATCAGAAACTCTAACTGCAAGTGGAGAGAAAAAAAGCACATAGTTGTTTCACGAGAGTAAAGCAGTCGCAACAGAACAGGTAAAACATTATTGTAAACAAAGCTTAGACTCACAGATTGTACCCAAGAAATTTGGGGATTTTTATCAAAATGAATTAAACAAGAAGAGAGCGGCTTAAATAATGCTTAAACACAATAGAATCATGAAATAATACTAAGAGACCCGAAGGAAAACTGTTTTTGAAAAGAATTTTAAAACCCTAGTTTTGGAAAAACGAAGAATCGTTCGAGAAATAGGAAAATCTGTAAAGAAAACACAGGAAAACCTCATAATACGTATAGATCTGTTACAGACCTAAAAGAATCCAAAGTTTAGAAGTTAGGGTTTCAAAGAGAGAACCCAGAGAGAGAGAGTCGGTATAGAAACCACCGGATCTAGCAGGAAAGTAGGGAAAGCTTACTGGAGATCGAGCCATGAGGGCCTGAGACAGGCCAAAGGTGTGAGAGAGTGAACCCTGGTCTCTTGAAGACCTTAGAGACGGCAACACCGGTGCAAAGGATCCATGGGAGGTCTGAGGATAGTGAGGACTCCATGGCCTCTGGCGAAGAGGCGGCCGGAGAAGACGAACGGACCTCATCGGAGGTGGAGAGACTGGAAGTATCTAGAGGGGCTAGAGAGATAGAAAGATGAACGTCTGAGTGAAAATGAGAGACGGGGGGGTAGTCTTAGGTCTAATTATGGTAAGAATTAATCTGGTCCGTTGATCAAAAGTGATCAACGGTACAGATTAAAAGGGGGATTGGGTCGGGTGGCTTTAAGGTTTGGGCCTGGTATTGGGCTAATTAAATGGGTAGGGGTCCGGATTTAATCAGGTGGGGTTTGGGTTTTACTTGGGCTATTATTGAAAATTAGAAATGGCCATTAGTTAAATACCCATTAAAATAGCTAAATAATTAATAAAAATAGCTAGTAATTATAAAAAATGAAATTAATGCTAAATAATTGAAATTAAGGTAATTAACTAATTTTAAAAATATAAAATGACTAATTATTGATTTAAATGGTATAAAACGCATAATTAGGCTATAATTGTAAAATTATTGTAATTATAGCTAAATAATGCTAAATTGGCTAATTTATGAAATAATTAAATCCTAATAGGATAAAAATAGTATATTGAGCTGGGAAATATTTTGAAAATTATTTATAATACAATTTATGCATAATTATAGAGTGTAAAATACTGAATAATTTGGAAAAGAAATTAATACAAATATGGAAGATTATTAAAAAAATGCCAGCTATTATAAAAAGTGATTTTGCCTATATATATGCAAATTAAAAAAAATATTTTGAGAAAAAATTGGGTATCAACAGCTGCCCCTCTTTACCCGGGGAGGATGAAAGAGTTGTCGGGTAAAGATATGATGGCCAATTTTGACCGAGCAAAACGGTTTGTAGAGATTTAGGTCGCGCCCTGGTTTCTGAGCTACATACATATCCCTGGCTTTACAGGAATCAGGTCGTATGTAGTTCAAGAGTCATCGGCGAAGTATACCGATGAAGCTTTACAAGAACAGACGCAATGTATGGGGTTGGGTGAATAAGCGGCTTACGGGAATGATTAGGAGAGCTGTAACAGGACCGCTATTACCGGGACGCCCTGCAAATAAATAATACGAGCATACATTGTGTGTAATTTAAACATGATGCAAATGCCCGTTGGACCGTGAATGCTGTCTTGGGACGGTTGAGGATGACGTCTCTAGACCATGATGTCATGGGCCATGAACTGCTTGATGCAGGATTCGCAGGCCATGAAATGATGTTCTCGGGCCATGAGGATGGTGCCTCTGAACCATGATGCCTTTGAATAATGATATGCAAAATGATAAAAATAGATCCTCAGGCCATGACATGGTGTTCTCGGGCTATGAAGATGGTGCCTCCGAACGATGGCGCATTTGGATAGGTTGGCGATATTTCAGCCCATGAAGATGCAATAGTATGATGCTAACAAGACAGAGCTTAGTCTTGTGAATTAAAGGAGCAGAGCTTAGCCCGAAGGAAAGCGAAATAAATAATGCTTGATACATCAGTCATTCTTGAAAAGGTAAATTGGAGGCAGAGCTTAACCTCGGAAGGCAGAAAGGTAGCCTTATGCACGTTGGAAGGCAGAAAGGTAGCCTTATGCAAGTGGCAGATGGAGACAGCGTTTAGTCTCAGAAGGAAGAAAGGTAGCCTTATGCAAGATGCGAATGCAGATGGAGACAACTTTTAGTCTCGGAAGGCAGAAAGGTAGCCTTATGCAAGATGCGAATGCAGATGGAGACAGCGTTTAGTCTTGGAAGGCAGAAAGGTAGCCTTATGCAAGATGCGAATGCAGATGGAGACAGCGTTTAGTCTTGGAAGGCAGAAAGGTAGCCTTATGCAAGATGTGAATGCGGATGGAGACATTGTTTAGTCTCGGAAGGCAGAAAGGTAGCCTTATTCAAGATGCAAATGCAGATGGAGACAGCATTTAGTCTCGGAAGGCAGAAAGGTAGCCTTATGCAAGATGTGAATGCAGATGGAGACAGCGTTTAGTCTTGGAAGGCAGAAAGGCAGCCTTATGCAAGAAAAATAAATGACTGTAGGAATTCTTAGTTGGTGATAGATTGCGACATTGCGATTATTGAGGGTGTTGTGACTGCGGGGCATTATTTGTATTGATAATAGATGACGGCAAGTATGATAATTTTGCGGATTGTGATTTTTAACATGTTCGTACTTTTGTGAGGACATAGAACTTTGGCATTTGCGATCGTGATGAAACTTGAGACTTCTCTGCGTGTTTGTTCTTTGTGCCTGCATTCACAGAAAAATTGTGAGTTCTGTAAAGGGGAGGGTTAGTTCATATCCCTGCTGGCTTTACTTGACTCGTTCGGCTTGATCTGATGATACAGTCTGCATCATTAGGGGTAGCATTTTCTAAACAAGTTGTTTCAAGAATAAGCATGCACGATTTTTGTAAAAGTATAACATAAACATATAATCTAAAATAGTTTTAGATGAACCGACGACCGTGGCACGGTTCGAGAAATTGAAACCTCCCCTGCTACGGAATTTTTAGGGTCCTCCTCAAAATTCTACCCCAGTTTGATGGGTTGACGTTTCTTACTGCTGCTCGTGCGGTGATCGGTTGAACTTGCTTCGGAATTTTGAGGGTCCTCCTCAAAGTTCTGCCCCAGTTTCCAATTGCGTGGGAAAATGAAATTTTTATTGAATTTTGACCGAACAAATAGGGTTGCCTACGTATCCCCTCTTAAACAGGAATCAGGTCAGGCGTAGTTCAATTTACATCATCATTGAGAAAGCATAAGATTACACATAGTAGCGTTTGAATGCATCTGAATTGATTGGCTTTGGCCAGACTTCTCCATCCATTTCTGCGAGTATAAGTGTTCCTCCTCTCAGTACCCGGTGAACCATGTACGGACCTTGCCAGTTGGGAGAGAACTTCCCTTTGGCTTCGTCTTGATGTGAAATATTTTCTTTAACACCAGTTTCCCTGGTGTGAATTGTCTCGGCTTGACTTTCTTTTGAAGGCTCTGGACATTCTGTTCTGATATAGTTGACCATGACAGACTACATTCATCCTCTTTCCGTCTATGAGGGCTAGTTTCTCATAACGGCTCTTTACCTATTCTACGTCGCTGAGCTCAATCTCAACTTCAGTAGGAATAACAGCCTTAGTACCATAAAATAGCATATAGGGAGTTTCCCCTGTTGAGGTGCGAACTGTGGTGCGGTATCCCTATAAGGCAAATGATAACTTCTCGTGCCACTGCTTGTGCCTTTCTATCATCTTTCTTAGTATCTTCTTGATGTTTTCTGAATCTCCCAAGTTGATGATTTCACTCTCGTCTAGGTTGGACTTAGGTATGTTCTCAAAATTTTTAACTTCTTTGACAATCTTGTCAGGTATGTCATCCTCTTCTGAATCTACGTATGTTTGTTGCGTTGTCTCATTGCATGTCACAGTCATCGGTTCATCAAGACAGGTAATAGTAATGTTGTATAGGTAAAGCAATGAGAGAAAAATGATAGCAATAAATATTGATTCATAAGAAATTCAAAAACGCTTTTGATAAATTGAACGATTGTTTTGAACATTGAAGATCTTATTGCAGGAATTAAAATGCGAAAAAGGAAATCATTTTGAAAATAAAATAGTGAATAATGCTTGTTTTAGCCTTGCTACCCCAAGGCTCGTCGTGCTTTGGTTGTCCTGATAGTCCAATTCTTGAGGTACGTCCCTCTGCTCACAGCCCGTATAGAAGGGTCTTCCTCCCCCTCCTCCTCGAGAATAACACAGCAGTCCATATCATTGTCCTCCAGAAACAAGTTCCTCATTGTTGTAAGTGCTTCTTCTTTGTCTGGTCCATAAATAACGTCGGCCTTTTGGAAGGTCTGCTCCAGATGCGGTATTGTTTTTTCCAAAGGGTAATAGGGACCGCACCATGGTGGCGACCAGTTTTTGAATTTTTCCAAGTGTATTCATATCCCAAACCGAAAGTGGTGTCGTGCTTCTTGAGTTTGGTAGGTTTGGAGATCCCCTGAAGGTCCTTGCTGAGCCCTTTACCTGGCTGGTACCCTCGCCAATTCATCATACTTGCGATCTTGCTATCCCACCATTTATCTTTGTCGATAGTGTTGACCCGTTCAATGTGGTGGTAAGTTTCTCCACCCAGCTTCTTTCTTCCTTCAATCATCGAAATAGTCTGGCTACTGTAAATAGGGTTGCTACCATCACCATGAATAATCACCTCTTGGTGGTTCCACTCGAACTTCACTGCCTGATGGAGCATTGATGCTACGGCCCCAGCAGCATGGATCCAGGGTCGTCCCAATAATAGATTGTAGGACGCTGGCACATCTGTCACTTGGAAGTACACCTCGAACCAGGCTGGCCCCATTTGCAGGCATAGGCCAATCTCACCAATGGTGGATCTCTAAGATCCATAGAAGTCCTTCACATTGATCTCTCCATCCTTTATCTCATGCAGCCCTTTACCCAATTTCTTGAGCGTTATCAACAGACAGATGTTAAGGATGGATCCCCCGTCTATCAGGATTCTGGTGATGAAATAATCTTCACATTGCACAGTTATGTGGAGTGCTTTGTTATGGCCTAGCCCTTCAGGAGGCAACTCGTCCTCATGAAAAGTGATCTTGTGACTCTCCAACACTTGGCCCACCATATTAGCCATTTCTCTACTAGTGATGTTATTTGGAACATAGGCTTCATTCAACACCTTCAATAAAGCATTCATGTGCGTCTCGGAATTCTGCAGCAAAGAGAGGATGGATATTTGCACTGACGTTTTGTTCAACTGGTCGATGACCGAATACTCCTTGGCCTGTACTTTCCTCCAAAGGTCGTCCGGACCTGTCTCGATAATGGGAGGTCGATTGGAAGCATGCCTGCTGGATTCAGCCAGATGTTCAGGGGTATAGACTCTACCAGTTCTTGTCATACCCTGTGCTGCAACAGCCTCTTCAGTCTTGACTTTGTCTTTCCTTCTCACCTCGGTTGTATAGTCCCATGGTACAGCATCTGTATAGAAAGGTGGTGTTGTCGATATCGCCACCATGGTTGGTGCATCTACCCTCACTTCGAATGGAACATGTGCCTGGGGTGGCAAGACTGCAACCTCAAATGGTGCGGGTGCATTTGACGAAGACACGAACTCAACTTCAATCGATACTGGTGTCTTTGCAGGTGGCGCTGCTTCAAACTCAAGAGGCATGGAGATATTTACCTCAACATCCTCAGCTGGTTGAATCTGGACTATGATCGGGTTAAGAGTGACTGCAGGTTTCTTTGGATCATCGCCTCCTGCGATCAACCCGATTGGTCCCTCGGGGTCCCAATAATCCTCTATTTCAATCAAGTGGATGCCTCCACCCTTATGGTCCGGAAGAGGATTATTGCGGACGTTTGGAGCGGATTCCTTTGCCACGATGACCTTGTTTTCAATCAGGGTTTGTATCTTGTCCTTCAAAAAGTGCCATTCATCGATGGTGTGCCCCTTCATGCCGGAGTGGTATGCACAGGACTTGTTTGGGTTGACCCATTGAGAAGGATTCCCAGGGTTTGCAGCAGGGATGGGGTGACATAACCATCAGCCTTGAGCTTCTCATATAGTTGGTCGATGGGTTCAGCGATGGCGGTATACTTTTTATGAGGTCTGCAATCAAAATTAGGACGAGGTCTAGGGATGTTTTGACGGGTATGGGGTGATTGGTAATGAGATGGCTGGGAATTGTAAGTGTGGTAGACAAGAGCAGGTTGCGAGTATCTGGGTGAAGCAGGTTGATATGTCGGTGGTGGAGGTGATTGATAAGTTTGTGGTGGAGCTTGGTATGAGGGTGCTTGGTAATTTGGGGTTGGTTGATATGTGAGTGGAGGTGTTGGCTAAGTTTGGTATTTGAGTGGGGATTGGTTCTTTGTGCAACCATCACGGCTCCCACGCCTCTTTTCTTAGACACACTAACAGACTGCAAAGCCTTGTTTGTAGCTTGCAAGGCTTCAAAATTTGTGACCATACCGCTCTTGATACCTTCTTCAATACGTTCACCTAATTTGATAATGTCGGAGAACTTGTGGTTCTCAATCATCATCAACCGTTCATAGTATTGCGGGTCCTGGGCCCGGACAAAGAACTTGTTCATCTACTCCTCCTCTAAGGCGGGTCTGACCTTGGCAGCTTCAGACCTCCAACGAGTAGCATACTCCCAAAATGTCTTCGCGGGTTTCTTTTTCAAATTCTGGATATAGAACACGCCTGGTGCATTCTCTGTGTTGAACCTGAATCTGTCCATAAAGTCCGATGCCATGCTCACCCAATTCAACCATTTCTTGGGATCTTGGCTGATGTACCAAGACAATGCATCTACTTTCAAACTCCTCATGAACAGCTTCATGCGGATCCTTTCGCCCTTCCCTACTCCTACCAGCTTGTCACAATAAGTTCTCAGATGGAATCTTGGATCACCTGTACCATCAAACATTTCAAACTTAGGAGGTTTGTATCCCTCGGGCAGTTCGACATCGGGCTGTATGCAGAGGTCTTCATAGTTCAACCCTTAGACTCCCTTGATTCCCTCGACGCCTTGAACCCGGCTGGTCAGCTTCCTAAGTTCTTCGGCCAAGTTCTTGATAAGAAGGTTCTTTTCATCGGACTTATGTGTGTATGTTATAGGGGGAGTGGAGTGTGGCATGGTCTCCACGTAGATGGGATTTTTATGGTGGCCTGGAGCATGAGTGTGGAAATGCTCATTTGTGGAGTTCTGAGGTTCTGGGATAAGCAGTGGGGTGTTTTTTGGAGTATGGCAGGCATTGCATTATGCTGGAAGAGTTTGGTTCTTTGATGAGGTGGTGTGATGATGAGTTGCGGGATGATTTTGTTGTTTTGGGATGTTTTGAGGAGGTGCAGGATTCTGGATATTGACGTCTGGGACGTTGAGAGAGAATGACAGGTTTGCTAGATTCCGAACTTGATCAAGCTCTTGTTGAAACTTCAACAATTTCTGTTACAGCTGCGACACAGTTTCATTCTGAAGCCAAATACCCTGGCCATCAGTGGCCTCTACCCGTTCAACCACATTCTCATTTATGTTGTTGCCTAAATCTTCCATTTTCTTTTTACCTTTGTTCTTGCCTTTGGGAGGACTAAGAGGGGGGGAGGGGGGAGGGCCCCTGGATCTTGTAAGATAGGATGATGATGCCAGAGTCCACGAACTAACCTTTGGGTAGGGGAATAAATAAATAAATAAAAAAACAAAAACAAAAGTAACCAAGTCAGTGAGGATTATGAAAATTATCGCGGTATTTAAACACGTAGCGCGGGAATGTAAAGTGCGTCCTAATTTGGGGACCTCTTTTGTGCCCGAGGTAGGCCTAGCGACAAATTGATTTGGATAACTTAAGATGCTAAATGCCTCATTTTATTGATAAGAAAATAGACGAACCTCAAAACGACACTAAATAAACAGGAAGTAAAGGTCACTAATGGCCATTGGCCTTATTACATCGATAAAGTAAAAGAAAGACATTCCTATCTACTTGGTCCCAGAAGGACCTTCCCCAGACTCGACATTCTTGCTTCCTTCGTACAACTCCCCTAACTCGCGAAGCCCCAGCAACAGGTATGCTCTGGCTAGATGTCCTCCGTCATTCCCTCCAGCCTTGTGACAGTCCCTCCATACTTTTGAGAAATTTTTTCTCCAGCTCCTCTATGCTTTGCTCCAAATACCTTAACCTTTTGTTGGTGCTAATAGCCATATCCTTCCATTCCTTGATCAGTTTCTTGTTAGACTCATGTATTTCGTGATGCTCATCCTCACACTCACGGATCCTCTTGAGCAGTTGGTTGTTTTTGACTTGTGCCTCGGCCTTTTCATCTATAATCCTGTGGCCCTGAACGAACCCTGGCTCGCTCAAACCACCCCAATTTTCTGCCAACCAACCTGGATAGAAAGGGGTATAACCGGCATGGTATCTGTCTGGCTCAATGGTGTCCTTCTCCATTATAATATTGCAGTGCTACATGTGCTGGGCTTGGCACTTGTGAGGACTATCGTCATTCTGGAAGTCAGCTCGAAGATGGCTCATCTTGTCAACCCTAGAAATGACTTGCTTCCTACCTGCTTGCCTCATAACTCGAAGAGGGACGTAAGGGTATGTTCCTCTTAGAACAATTAGTATTAGGAATGGTGTATCTATGGAACGGGCGATGAACTCCTCTGTTGGAAACCACTCGGATATCCACTGTACCTGTTCTTCAGTCAGATTACCAAAGAGCTCGACCCATCCTTTGGCGTTATCAGGCTGAGCAAACATGTCGAGGATGTAATTCATTCGCTTTGGGTGGAAAGAGATGTGGTCATCCCAGACTCTTCGATGAACTTCTTTTCGGTACTCGCCCGTTTGAAGATGTTCCATGAGCCAAAGCTGAAGTAGTAGATTGCAGCCTTCGAAATGTCTTGCCCATCATTGACACTTTTCCAAGGCCTGATATATGTGTGCAATGATCATGGGCACAATACTGAAGTCTTGACCATCAGTTCCTTCCATTAGTGTCTTGGTTATCATGGCCAATCTAGTGTGGATTCTCTCCTTTTTTATGGGAAACACGATCAGACCCAAGAAGCAAAACATGAAGACGAATACCCTACGATGGATGTGTCCCAAGGATGTGATGGCAAACTCGTCGTGGTAGGTACGGTATGATTTTCTGTGACCGTACCTCTCGTACAAGTAGTCAAAAGGGATGTATGACTTCTTTAAGCATACCAGTTCTGCATTCTTCTTCAGACCCATCATTTTTAGGAAACCTTTACCTGTGCGGTCTTCAGGCATTAGCAACCCCGGGGTTTCCCATACTAGGCCAGCCAACCCTCCTATTTCCTCCAGCAAAGGTGTCATTTCAATGTACCCAAAGCGGAACACAGACCTTTCATAATCCCAGAACAGGGTAGCAGCCTCTATTATCGTGTTGTTGGGATGGATTTCTAGGAGAGATGGTAGATTGCGCAAGTATTTCCTGACGAGAGTTTTGTCACTAGAATGTAAATCTTCCCACCAACTTAGCAATCTTGGAGGGATATTAGAGACCATGCCGAATCTGGGGAATTCGTGCCTCATTTTTTCTGCAAGGCAAACAAGGTTAGGCCCTTTCCCCCGCTAGACTCGACTATTTAACATAAACAATTAGCATAGAGCATTTAGCTCTCCAAATAAATGCACAGAACGTGATGATGTCTGTTTGGGTTTAGGGAAACCCAGTGGACTTTTGGATAAGGCAATCTTAAAAGCTATCGTGCGGACCACACTTTATCCTGGCTAGGTTTGACCACGATGCATGAAACAACATAACGGAGTAAGGTTTCTATGGGGTTTTAGACTGGTACCCTCGAGCGAACAACTCAAGGGGGAAAGGCACGGAACCGTCGACTGCACCGCTGATCGACTAGTTCTACCGCAAATAAGTCTTTCCGAATTTAGGGGTAATAATATAGGAAGAGCGCAACCACTCATCAAGCGTTGCTATAGTATTTTGTTTGGCACGAGTGGAGTATGAATGTTGAGCATGATTATGCAATAAATAAGTATTAAAGACACGTTGTCATGTATTTGCACGTTATGAAAGCAGTAAATACAGCAGTTTATAATTTAAAAGCGGTTACAAATGAAGGAAATAGAAAGAGAATGTCAGTTACTTTTGAAGAAAAAATAAATGCTTAAAGAAATAGACAAGTAATTGCGCAAAAAAGGGGAAAGGGAAAGGTCGCAAGTATTAACAAAGTAAAGACAAGTTCACAAAGCCGTTTGAAATGGTAAAAGCCTAGATAAATCCCCAGCAGAGTCGCAATGCTATCGCGCCCCCTTCTTTCCTCGCGGAGATGGGGTTTATGACATTCGGTTGGGACAACTCTTTCCTTTTGGGAAAGGGGTTTGTGTTTTTGAGAGTCGCCACCTAACGATTTTCAAAGGTGCGTTAGGACACCAAATAGGGTTTCATTTACAACTACATTGCTAACCAGAGATAGGTTAAGGTCTTGAAACTATCCTAAGGGGAAGGTGTTAGGCACCCCTCAGTATCCACAAGTGTGGTTCCCGACCAAACAGCTTTTTTGTGAATTTGTACAGCTTAGCAAACAAACGAATAAGGCTCAAATAATAGAGGATTTAAGTCTTAAGCATGCAGATGTTTGAAAAAAAATAGTAAAGAAGGTTAGATTTTGAAAAGATTACAATCTAAGCATATAAAGGGTATCCTTGGTTTATAATAATATGGATCACATCAGTACAATACCTGGTAATCACTCCTCAAAGAGGGGCTAAACGTGGTATTAGCGCACCGGTCATCATATCCATAGTCTACCATTTCCCACCCATGTGAAGGTAATTAAAGCGCATGTTAGTCATGAACTCTATTGCGTGATGTTACCTGCCCCTTCCTATCAGTCCCGGAGGAGGTTAGGACTACTATCCTAAGAGGGAGGTACTAAGCAGACCCTCGGGTTTAAAAGGTAAAGTTCTAGGGCGACAGACAAAAGCATATAGGACTACAGTTTGATGGGAACGTAGGAAAAGCAAGTAAAGGCTCAAGTTTACCTCCACAAGTAATACAGTTAGACAGCACGACTCAAACAGAGTTAAAGGCAGTATTTAAATTCAGAATCATAAGACATGGTACCTAAGTGAGTTCAGAATATAGAAAGATATGCATGCCAATTTTATTACTCAGAAAGGGATCCTAATCAATTTACCTACTGATTTGAATCCTTTTAAGCATTGAGCAATATATACATGAAGGAAGATTCTTAGTCTTAGACAAATTAATCACCTAAGGCTTGTCTAGGTGTGAGATAGTATGTACCAATTACCAGCATTACTTAGAGGAGAGCTGTTCAACATTGTATTACCTAGAACATGTTGTCCTACGTGTTCAGAATACAGACTTGTTATCAGTAATTACGAGTCAGTAATTAAGCTAGGTGTGCCTAAACGAATGAGATGAAATCCTAAGGACATGATATCTAATGCACGAAGATGCAGAATGGTGCAAAATCAAAAGCCTAAACAAGGTCTCTAAATGCACAAAACATTGCAATGTTTTGACACGCTTTCAGGATATGCAAAAGTGACAGGTTTATTAATTGTTTACCTAGAACATGATTTCTATGTGTAACATGGTAAGCATGATGGTACATTTTTGTTAACACTCTTGTTTTAAGGCAAGATTCAAATTACGTTTCCAAAATGCATAGATAGAATCACACGATAGAAGTTTTTCCATTGTTATTATTGAACAGGATTTTCCTAAGTAATATAACAGTATTGCAGTAAAGTGCTAAAACAATGTTTATAAAAATCCTAAAGAGCATGATTTCTAATGCATGATATGCTTTGCACATGTTAACCCGAAACATGATTTTTGCTATTGCGCACATAGGAAATGTAAACCTAAGAGCATGGTTTCTACCCTTTTAGATCTATAGCATGCGTAGTTACCCCTTCCTTTTTTTACTATCCATTCCCCAAGAGTTGTTTACAAATTATTACAAGCCAATGAATGAATTACAGAAATAGAAAATCAAGAAGCTACTCTATAGGGAGCCTTTAATTAGGCCCAGATTTCCTAAAAAAAAAAGCCTCCAATGGCCTCATATGCCTCAGTTCCATAGACAAATCAGACTCTACGTGCATCAAATTCCCTAAGGATCTTAAGGATCCCGTGCAGTGCTTACACCTAGACTTAGTAACCAAGAATTGAACAGGTGCAGTGTGGAAGTGCCAGCCTCAGTGTGTCAGAGTTCATAGAGGGTCCAAAAGCAGTCTCACACTGAGGGGGCAGAACTTAAAGGTCTAGGAGTAGAGTAAGAGTGCTTGACATAGTTTTGAAAAGCTTTGAGTAAATAATTTACACAAGAAAGACTGGTTTTAAAAAAAAGTGTTTTGCAAAAGGATTTTTATTTAGTAAACAATTTGAGAAAAGAGTAATGCAATCAGAATAAACACATCCACATCTTAGGATCAGAGCAGCGTACTAAGACAAGTTCAGCAACCACAAACAGGGTAGTGAGGGATTGGGGACATACAAGGCACAGAGTAGCGAACATGTAACAGGCAGAAGTAGACATGGATGCAGAATTAGAAGTTACTAAGGGGGTTCATGGAATTGGGACACATCATAATATGGGTTTAGACATAACAGTATCGAACAACTTAAAGTAATACCAATATAGGCATGCCCTAACCAAAGCTAGTATACAGACATAGGGATAATGAGAGTCACATAGAAACAGGTTTCAAATACATAAAGACATGTTGATTATGAAAGTTGAAGCATAACTTAACATGCTAGATGGAGCCCCAGATTTTAATTGCATGTCCAACAACAAAACAGTATATAGAAGCATATAAGAAACATAATGAATTGAAGTAGCAAAATAAACATGTTGGTTTGGGAACTGGGATTAAAATCAGAACATACCAGTGAAGTGAAGAAGACAGTAAACACAAAGTAGGATAGGAGCACAATAGTTAGCCTTGGCTTGCAGCCGACTAAGTTAGAACGGTGACAAGTAGCATAGAGAAGAGAGCAGAAAGTTTTAGTTGTGAGAGAGAGTTATTGAACCAGTGAGTTCGTCTGTTATGCTAATGAAAGACCAAAGTATTTATAGTTTGAAAACAGATAGTCAAATAAGGTAAACTAACATTTCAGTAGTAATTATGGGGACTTAGAATCAATCAACATATAATCAAGGCAAGTACACCCTTCAATTAAGGAGTCAATGTCCATACGGTAATAAACGGTAACAAAAATAAGGAAAGAAATCATTGAAAAACTGAATTTAACATATAAGTAGTAGTAAAAGTATAGAGCATGTGATTAGAGCTAGATTCAGAATATACTACTTACGGAAAGTCAATTTGACAGCATGTTTATTCACAGAAATAAGGTAAGAGATGATTCAAATCCTAAAAAATCAGTCAGGAAACCCTCAAATTACAGGAACCAGTATTACTCAAAGGAAAATATCACATATTTAAGGAGATGCTCAAAATCAGTAAAGGATATGGTGTAAAAATCAACAAAGCGCTAATCACACTTACTCAAAGATTCAAAATGATAAAACAGTATTGATTTGAACGGAATAACACATGTTAAGCAAAAATTAGGAACCCTAATCACGAAATTAGGGATTCGCATCAGAACATGGTAAATAATTAAAGGAATCAGTAGACAAGCATGGCTTAGGCAGAAGCGAGAAAGAATCAGAAACCTTAACTGCAAGTATAGAGCAAAAAATCACATAGTGTTTCACGAGAGTAAAGCACTCGCAATAGAACAGGTAAAACATTATTGTAAACAAAGCTTGGACTCACAGATTGTACCCAAGAAATTTGGGGCTTTTTATCAAAATGAATTAAACAAGAAGGGAGCGGCTCAAATAATGCTTAAACACAATAGAATCATGAAATAATACTAAGAGACCCGAAGGAAAACTATTTTTTTTTAAAAGAATTTTAAAACCCTAGTTTTGGAAAAACGAAGAATCGTTCGAGAAATAGGAGAATCTTTAAAGAAAACACAGGAAAACCTCATAATACGTATATATCTATTACAGATCTAAAAGAATCGGAAGTTTAGAAGTTAGGGTTTCAAAGAGAGAACCCAGAGAGAGAGAGAGTCGATATAGAAACCACCGGATCTAGCCGGAAAGTAGGGAAAATCTTACTGGAGATCGATCCATGAGTGCCTGAGACAGGCCAAAGGTGTGAGAGTGTGAACCCTGGTCTCTTGAAGACCTTAGAGACGGCAAAACCGGCATAAAGAAGCCATGGGAGGCCTGAGGATGGTGAGGACTCCATGGCCTCCGGCGAAGAGGCGGCCGAAGAAGACGAACAGACCTCATCGGAGGTGGAGAGACTGGAAGTCTCTAGAGGGGGCTAGAGAGATAGAGAGAGAGAGAGAGTAGAGATATGAGCGCCTGAGTGAAAATGAGAGACGGGGGGTGGTAGTTTTAGGTATAATAATGGTAAGAATTAATCTGGTTTGTTGATCAAAAGTGATCAACGGTCCAGATTAAAAGGGGGATTGGGTCGGGTAGCTTTAAGGTTTGGGCCTGGTATTTGGGCTAATTAAATGGGTAGGGGTCTGGATTTAATCAGGTGGGGTTTGGGTTTAACTTGGGCTATGATTGAAAATTAGAAATTGCCATTAATTAAATACCCATTACAATAGCTAAATAATTAATAAAAATAGCTAGTAATTATAAAAAATGAAATTAATGCTAAATAATTGAAATTAAGGTAATTAACTAATATTAAAAATATAAAATGACTAATTATAATTTTAAATGGTATAAAACGTATAATTAGGCTATAATTGTAAAATTGCTATAATTATAGCTAAATAATGCCAAATTGGCTAATTTATGAAATAATTAAATCCTAATAGGATAAAAATAGTATATTGAGCTGGGAAATATTTTGAAAATTATTTATAATACAATTTATGCATAATTATAGAGTGTAAAATACTGAATAATTTGGAAAAGAAATTAATAAGAATATGGAAGATTACGGGGAAAATGCCAGTTATTATAAAAAGTGATTTTTCCGGTATATATGCAAATTAAAAAAAATATTTTGAGGGAAAATTGGATATCAACACTACTCTCTTTCACTATTCCATGCACAAGGAAATCAAGGGTTAGACTTAGGAGCCCAAACAAGTTTGGGTCCCTTGTAATGAGGAAAGAGGTGAATGAGGGCTCTTTTGGTCCAAGCAAGCATTATACGTTTTTTATGTGAAGGACCAGTTTCCCTAGCAGCAGTTACTTTTTCAGCAAAAACTTTGTTTTTCTGTTGAGACTGCATTCTTGCCTTACAATTTTCTTTAAAGTGCTCAGTGTTGCCATAGTGAGTGCAAAGCCAATTGTCAGGTACAGTAATGTACTTGCGATGCGGGTTATAGGGAGTCTTTTCCCTTTCGAACCCGATACCCTGCCTGTTTCCCCCATTGTTTGTGTACAAGGTAGTGATAGCATCAGAGGATCGGGTCCACTTAAGTGATTTTTTAAGAGCACTCTTCACTCTTCCTAATTCTACCTGAAATTGTCTATTTTCCTCAAGCTCAGCACACAAACTAGGTTTTACTGATTTTAGCTCATTTTCATGCCTAAGGTGTGCCTCACTTGCAACTTTTTTTCCCTTTTGAGTGTTCACATGCCTATTTTCCCTTCTTAGTTCCTCAATTATTTCCTTTAGGTCTACAACTACTACCAATAGGCCATCTCTCTCATGCTCTATGTTTGCAATTCTCTCAGTCAAGATATTATTTTCCCTTTCTAAACTCTCAATGGTCTCTTTTAGATCATCCATAACCGCCACTAGATTATCTCTCTCGTGTTCTATTTCTCCTAGTTCCGGGATTAGCGCATTTTTATCATTGATGAGACTGTGATATGCATCAATTATAAAATTAGCCAATGATATAAACTTCTTTTGAGAATAGGATTTCAAATTTATTTGAACATCCAGAAGGTTTACCTCACATCATCGTCGTCATCTCCATCATCATCAGACTGCGCCATCAAGGCAAAAATAGAGTCATACTCAGCTGCTTCACTTTTCACTACCATCATGGAGCTGTCACCTTGCCCATCATCTTCTTCGGATTCGCTGAAAGAGTCTCCCCATGCAGCAAGAGCCTGTTTCATAACATTATCAGCGGCGTCTTTTCTTTTGAATCTTTTGTCAGGAACCTGGTTCCTCTCATTTGCCTTTTCAGTGTTGGCTTTGTAATGATCCTGCTTATGAAGAGGACAGTCTTTAAAGAAGTGTCCAGGCTTTCCACACTTATGACATCAATCATTTCCTTTGAAATCCCGCGGGAACTTCCTTTCCTTGGAATCCCACAATTTTTTTGAATCATCTTTTGGAATCTTTGAGTGAGATACTCCATGTCGGATTCATCACTACTTGAGTCTTTGTTGGTAGCTTTGAGAACCAGTTTCTTCTCCTTCTTGGGCCCTCTTCTTTCAAGATCCTTCTTTATCTTCATCTCATAAGTTTTGAGATTTCCAATGAGTTTATCAATGGTCAGCTTCTGCAGATCCTTTGCTTCAATGATAGCATTCACCTTGCTCTCCCAGGAACCTGGTAGCACACTGAGTATCTGCTGGACCAGCTTGTTGGTTGGATTGATTTCACCAAGTGAACGAAGCTCATTGATTATGGAGGTGAAGCGTGTATGCATCTCTTGAATGGACTCATCCTCTTTCATTTTAAAGAGTTCATACTCAGTTGTCAGCATATCTATTTTGGACTGCTTTACCTGAGTAGTCCCTTCGTGAGCCGTTTGAAGAGCTTACTAGATTTCTTTGGAAGATTCACATGCCGAGATACAATTATACTCGTCTGGTCCAATATCACACACAAGAATCTTCTTCGCCTTGAAGTTCTTCTCAACAACTTTTTGGTCAGCACCATTGTATTCTTTTCTTGTCTTTGGAACAGTCTTTGTTCTCTCTCCAACAGCCTTCATAGGAACAAAGGTACCATCACAAATCACGTTCCAAAGCTCGGAGTCTTCAGCCATAATGAAGTCATGCATTCTTGTTTTTCACCAACCATAGTATTGGCCGTTGAATCTTGGGGGTCTATAGGTTGATTGTCCTTCCTCGAAATTTGGTGGAGCAGCCATGATGAGGATCCTTTCTAGGTTTTAACCTTTTAGAAAGAACCTGCTCTGATACCAATTGATAGAATTTAAGGGTCCACCAAACTATATAGAGAACCGGGTTCTCTATTAGTTCCCACAGAACACATGCACACTGCAGTAAGTAAATGACACAATGGAGTTTTACGTGGAAAACTTCCAGCTCACGGGATCAAAAACCACGACCTACCATTGTAGGATTTCAACTTCACTACCGAGCAACTTTAGATTACAACATATTGTAACCTAGGAATTAACCTCTTAGTCTCTCACTAACTTGTAACACTTTATTACAAGACACTTTGTAATAACTCTATTACAAAGACTTTAAACCTAGGAATTAACCTCTTAATCTCTAACTTGTAACACCCTATTACAAGCCACTTTGTAATAACTCTATTACAAATACTTTACAACTTGAATAACTCTAGCCAAGACACAAACACAAGGGTTTATGATTTACAAAAGATCATCTACATATATGCTTCTAAGTAAGCTGGGTAGAAGTTACAAATGAAGAACAAATAACAAAGACTCAACAAACCTAAGGACGTGATAACTTCAATACATGGAATTGGTCCTTGGTTATGTTATTCTTCGTTCTTGATGCCCTTGAGAATCACTTGCAAGATTGACACAGACTTGAGAGAATGCTAGATGAGTTCTTGAATGTGAAAGTGATTTGTTTTTCCTTTGCTTGATGTTAATATCTCACTTGTGACATCACTTGGATGATGTAAGCAAGTTAGGTAAAGGGCATTCCCCATAAAGTTGACTGTTGCACTATTTCTGTACTATAGCGTGTGCAGGCAGCAACTTTACAGCTGTGAAGAGTTGACTTGTACAGTCACCCCGGGAACTGGTAGCTATTTGTTCCCTCTGTTGTTCCTTTGACTCTGAAGAGTTGAATTGTGTCCTCAACTGGAGACTTGTTGATCTTAAAGTTCGTGAGGATATGTATCAAGTTCCTTATCTGATTTTTGACACTAAGTTTGTTAGATTATCAACATAAAATGAAGGTACTTATAACATATCAGAGTAAAGTGGAAAACGCAGGTGAAAATGTGCTATTTTTGGGACTAAATACATCAATTTCAATAGCATCTACTCATCTTCGTGGATATAAGGGGAAGGTTCGAGGAGGTTATGACATTGGTGTCTACTACTTAGATAGTAGAAGTAGTCAGTCCTCGCCATGTTGTGATATTGACAAATACTGGTTGTGGCTAGGGGTGGCAAATGGTTAAAAGAAAATAATTAACCACCCATATTATCCACTAAAAATGGGTTGGATAATGAACTTTTTCAAAACAGGTCAAATATGGATAAGAACCTTATTATTCATTTAAAAAATGGATAACCAATAGGTAATCAATGGATAACCAATGAGTCTAACTTTTAGATTTGTAAAGCGTCAAATTGAGGGTTCCTCAAGTTAGGGAGACTAAGAATTCTCCCAAAAGTGATCATATGCAAGAAATCATGGATAATATGGTTACTCATATTATACGCCGGTTAAACCCGTTTTTTTATTATATATTTTTTACCCGAACTATATTTGATCCGACCCGTCCGTTTGCCACTCCTAATTGTGGCCGACTCCAATTTGGTACATACACAATCCTGAAGATTTCATGGAGCAGTAGTCTTGGACCTTTGACAAGGACTAAGGTGGAACGGTAAAGCTTGGTTTTTTTTTGACGCAATTAGTTTCTTATAGTCCAGTTTTACTCGTCTTATTATGTATAGTTGTTGTTTCGTTTCCGTGATTATAGACACCAATTTGTTATAGAAATCACATTCTAAACACTTAATTTGTTCATTTTTCAATCATTGTACGCTTCACCCCCACGCCCACGCCCACCTCCCACAAACCCATGTACATATTTCTTTCATTGGTTATGACCTTCCGAATTTTCGTGAACCGGACTTTGATAGACAACTTGCTATTTGTATGTCATGTCTTTTTACAATTTTGAATTTAAGAAAATGATATTTTTAGATCTTTTATGTGTAGAAGACAGATTTCTTACGTGTAAAAATAAATCTCTCATGTATAAAAGAAAAGTATGATCATAAAACTAAAAACAAATTTATAAAGAACCAAAAAACCAATTGACCCGATAGAAAACTTCACTAGAAGGTTCTAAATTCTAATTGTACTTCAGTGTGGGGCTTAAAACATTCCCGGAGGTAGTACTTGGCCAGCTAAAGTACTTGGTTCCAAGAAATTAGCATTCTAATCTTATACATTATTTATTCAACATTTAATTCAGTTACATTTATGTATTTCTTGTACAACTTAATTTTTCTTCTTTCTTTGAATCATTATTCCTTTTTCACATTTTAAAGTGACAAATTTGATTTCTAGCGCTTGAAGGATAACAAAAGAAGTAAAATGTAAAATTCCACATGAAATGTTTAAAATGTGAAAAAGAAATAACGATTCAAAGAAAAAGAAATGTGCGAGCTGAATTCACAGCCATTCACCGACTGTGTGATAACATTCCTCATACCAATAATAAGTATAAGGGAATTTCCATTTGGCAGCTGAGAGTAGTATAATCATCTATCTATATTTATATTATATTAAAAATATGAAGGTCTTTAGTGAAAAATCGTTTATTTTTTTATCCTTTAATAATATAATTTACATTGGATAAAATAGTAATGTAGTTATTTTTCTAATATGTGGGAATACTCATTTAATTATTTTCCTAATATTTAGGAATAATCATTTAATTATTTTCCTAATATTTAGGACTACAAAATCAACTAAATTTTATATATTATATTCTTCCTTATTTGGATTACGTAGAAAAAATTAATATTTAGAACTTTAAAAACATTAACATTTTATTTTATATAAACTTTTACACTTAAATTATATATAAATGGCAAGAAAAAGGAAAGAATTAAAAATACTAACCAAATAGAACGTAACCACTTGGTATTTAGAAGTTTATCCCTTGGACAGATATCAAGAATTCAATCAAAAAAGAAAGAAGACGTACGACGTTCTTGGAAGATGACGGAGTAACTTTTTTTATGTTTTGATTTAGGTGAAACTCTTTTATATACTAAAATACTTCAAAATATACAAAATTATTTCCCACTCATTTGATTTTCTTACAATTTGAAAAAAGAATTTATATTCGATAAAATATAATTATAATCAAATATTTAAAATTTGGTATGAGCTAATAATAATAATTTAAATCAATTAAATATAATTTATATCTTTTATTTATCAAAATAAATAATTAAGTATTTGGAATAGCTAATTAGGAAAAAAAATTAATTTCATTATTTTTCAAATTCATCATACAAGTAAAACTATCTTAAGGTTGACAAAAATCTTAGCTTAAATAGATATATTTCAATAAAAAAGACCACCGATGATGAAAAAAATTAGAAAATAAACTCGAATCAATTAGAATATGGTATTAAAAAATTAACTTGGTTGAAATTCAAAATAGAAGAAATAAGAATGAAATAATAAGTATTCAAAATAAGTTGACATTTATTATTATTTTTATTATTTTTCATCTATTCTAATAAATGGCCCACTATTAGTTTTTTGTATACGTAATAAGTTATTGGTTGTAAAATACACATTCGTTATTAGTCAGTTTTAGACCTTATATTGTTACTTAATTATTTATTTTTTTCCTAGGAACTTTATGACCTAGCCGCTCATTCCAATAACTCTAAAAGAAAGATACAATTTTTTTAATTAGTATTAATTTGATGACTATTTGAAGAATTATAATAAAAATATATAATAATTTCGATCGAGATTTAATATTATGTCACAAAACTGACAACAATTTTTGTAAGCCTACCCTAAAGGATATGCCCTTCAAATAAATGTAAAATATATGTGCTCAAATATTTTACGTGTGAACCAATTTCTTCTAAAAACTTTATGACGAACCTCTTTATTCCAGATCTCTAAAAATAATATAATTATTTTTTCTGATGGCCTTTTGAAGAATCATAATAAAAATATACAATACATATCGAAATTTAATTACCAAAAAATATATATATCAATCATTTTAGATTCAATATCATGTTACAGGAATTACTAAAATTTTCGTAAGATTTTTTCCAAAGATATGCCCTTCAGATTAAGAAGAAATACGTGTTCTCCAATCGAATGTGTATCGATCATTTTACCTTTTAAAAATAAATTTTAGAATTATTATAAAACTAATTATTTTCAAATATAACGACAAATGAAATTAATCAATACTAGAATTATATAAATACTAATTCCACTTGAACAATAATATATCGAAACTAAATATATTCTTTTAAATATAACTCTAAGTCATTCTCCGATGTATTTTACTAGCTTACTTTAGTATTCTTTTTGAATGTCTTTTCTCGTTTTCAGGGCACTTTGATTTTGTGTTCATCTGAAATTCATGGATTATTAGTTGTTTGCTATATGTATAAAGTTCTATCCACTATTTATATTTTCAATGACTATGTGTACTACTGAAACAAAAAAGGAAGCATGCTAATTTATTTATTTAAAAAGTGGCATAAATTTTAAGTTGAATTTTTAACTGATGATTGAAGATTTATATGAGATATTTTTTTCTTAATTGAGTTAATACATACAATGTCAATATTAATGACTATTGTCAGGAACTTATACTTTTATTTCATAACTCAAACACTCATTGAGATAGAATACACGTTGATGCGTGTACCCTGAACGAATTTTTAATTATATTGAACGTAAAATTCTTATTGGATAAAATATAATTAAAATTAAATATTTTAAACTTGAGATGAGGTATTATTAAGATTTGAATCAACAACAAAAAAATCTCTTTAACGTTAAGAACAATCTTAATTAACCAAAAAGGTCTTTGATTTAACTAATTTGTGAAAAATCCAAGTCATTCTTTTCGAAATTTATAATAACATAGATTATAATATAGTAATAAGAATCAAACTGTTAAAAATACAAACGTTAAAAACAATAAGAATGAAACATTAGAAGACAAAATATATTCTAAGTTAGTTGTTATTAATTAATTTTATTTCTGGTATTCGTTCAAATAAATGACAATTCCTTATACTTTTCTCTATACAAAGTTACTTATTTTAAAATATTAATTTAATGTAGACATTTTTAAAATTTAACATTTTATAACTTGATTTACATGTTCTTCATATCCACATATTTTACTGATTGACGCTAAGCCTTAGTAAAATATCGTTTGTCTTTTTTACCCTCGAAAATTAAATTCACACTAGACAAATTAGCCATTTTAATTATTTTCCTAATTTTTGGACTTTGAAATTAACTAAATTTTAATTGTTAAATATTTCCTTATTTGAAAAATATGTATGCAAATCATTAAGATTTTAAAAGATTCTTAATTTCCTTATATTTTAATGTTTTCGATTTTCCAAATATCTTGACATGAATTCAACTTCACTACAACTATGAGTTGTGGTTACGAAAATTATAAACCATAGGGAATTTAAATTAGAATGAATTTGGTGAAATAGAGTTCTTGTTGAAATTGATTACACGCTTTGGTTCCCACTCTCCACATTTAACATTCTTTACTCCAATAAAATAAAGGTATTTAAATTGTTATGTTGCTCAAACACCATTGCCGTACAGAAGAAGGCTTAGAAGTTATGCTGTAATTATTTGTCGGCTTGCATAGTTAGATTTCTGTCGTAAACCTTGAAATCCTCATTTTTAGCATTTTAAATTACTTTTTTTGTAGTTTAAATTTTTTAAATTCATGGCATTACGTTTTCACATATGATTTTGTGAGGATCCTTTACTGAGTTAGTTAATTATTATGTGAATATTTTTTTCATGAACTTGCTTTTATAGCACAAATACATGTTTAGTAATCAAATTTATGTGATTTTTAAAAAGTTTATGCAGACCGACGGGGTTCACGCGTATCATGAGACTAGTATTACACTAAAAGTAGGAAGCCTCTACAGCTAAAAGTTGAATTACTTATATGCCCACAAAAAAATTGAACACCCATTTTGCCTTTCCTTTGAGTTTTACTCCTACAATATCCTTGTACTAAAAGGAAATTACTTATATCTTTTGTAATTTGTACCACAATAAATGTGTGGATAAATAAATAGATATAATTCGAGCTACTTTTAGTTAATGACTTCCATAAGACTACGTTTATTTTTCAGAATTCTAAGCATTATGCCAAAACCACTTTGGGAGAATGTATCTGGTACTCTATGGAACTGCTGGTACTTTTAGTGTTCCACCTAATCATCAATTCTACTTTTATTTTATTTCCATCTAAATTCGTGAAATGTTTCAATTGACCGGGAATATTACTGCCCCAAAGAGAGACAAATAGCTCATTTTCCCTCTTTGCTACTGGTCTGTAGTGTGTTTTTGATCTTTTGTTCACAGCAGGATGAGGATAATCCATTTTTCTTTATCATTTCATGATTTATTTTCTTGGTCTTATAGATAATTCGATTGCCAAATTAATTAGTGATATTACTTGCATATATTTAGAAAAAAGAGTGATTGTGCTTTATTAGAACTGAAAGGAAATTGAATGCGTGATGTTCAAGGTAACTAGACTCTCAAGGCATGGTCAGACTATTTTTCGTCGTAGCACAAATAAATGGGAATGATGTCTTTAGTCAAAAAGGAAACAATTATGTGCTGCTAAAATTAAGTAGGATAGTAATTGGATTCATGTACGTATCGAGTAAACCAAGAAACTTGGCCGGATATATTGTTATTCCCTGCATGCAGGCAAAAAGATATATTCCACTGCTTGTTCATGGGGTTTCTCGCCCAAAATACTAGCTTATTTTCATATTTTTTTTGTTCAAACACAGTTACATTTCATTAAGATCGAAGACACAAATTAAGGAGAAAAGGAAGGAAGAAACTAATTAAATGGGACACACGATCTTGAAATGTTGCAATACAGAGTTCTTCCTCTATATTTTAGCAGTTGTGTTTCTAGTGTTGTGCGCTGGTTTGATGTCTGGGCTCACGTTAGGCCTCATGTCTATGAGCATTATTGATCTTGAGGTTCTTGCAAAATCTGGAACGCCCAAAGACCGTCGCCATGCTTGTATGCGCTCTCCACATATATTTGTTTCTTTCTTTTCAGTTCTTAATTTATTCTATGCATTATAATAAAAGCTTCTGGTCATTCTATAGTCCACTTACCAAGCAACAACGACAAATATTAAATTTAACACTTATAACTTTCTCGCTAGTGAAACAATAAGTCATCTCTTCTACTTGAAATGTAGTTCAATTATTGAAAATCGCAAGTGTAACCCACTTCTAGAATTTACATATGTCAATCAAGAACACGTTTTGCATTTATTTTTATATAGAGAAATCAGGTCCAAGAGTGGGAATGTATAGGTACGATAGGTAGAGAAGAGATAGTTACAAAAAAGTGAGCCTGGAGCGAGAGGGGGAGTAAATACATTAGGCAGAGAGAATACAATTGTGAAAAAGGGCTTCTCAAAATTCAGCTAGAAGGCGTGAAGCCAGAGGCGAACCCATGTGTATAGGTGAGGGGTCACCGGACCTCGTAAATTTCGGCCGAAATTCTCAATATATGTACGTATATACTTTGAAAATGGCTAATTTAATGCAATTGACACCCTGAACACTAAAAGCATTTAGGTGCACTGGTTGAGCAAAATAATGTGTTCCGTTGCGTAAACATTCTGGGTCCGCCTCTGCATGAAGCTGAGAGGATGAATAAGTGCAGTAGGTAGCGAGAGAAGACTGTTGAGAAAATGTTCATGGTCAACTCAACATGTTTAACTACTTTTGTGGTCATTTCAGCAAAGATCTTACCCATTGTGAAGCAACAACATCTATTGCTATGCACGCTTCTGATCAGCAATGCTGCTGCTATGGAGGTAAGCTGCTGCTGC
Organism: Nicotiana paniculata; assembly: GCA_005239505.1. Lineage (NCBI taxonomy): Eukaryota > Viridiplantae > Streptophyta > Magnoliopsida > Solanales > Solanaceae > Nicotiana > Nicotiana paniculata. The sequence continues at coordinate 138,220 of ML300814.1, forward strand.
TATAAAAGAAGTATAGCAGCAATGCAATTGCAATTGACAGGAATATTTCTTCTATATCCCAGGCACTTCCTGTTTTCCTTGACGTATTGATACCAGATTGGGGAGCAATTCTTCTTTCTGTGACATTGATACTCCTCTTTGGTGAGGTGAGTTCTCACATATTGCAAATTAATTCGCCTTAGCAGGCCGCACAAGGGATGTTAGATGTTTTTCAGCCCTGGTTTCATTCCAACATTTGGTTTGCAGATCATACCACAATCTCTCTGTACAAGATACGGGTTAGCCATTGGTGCAACTGTTGCTCCAATTGTTCGCCTTCTTATTTGGTTTTGGTTTCCGGTAGCCTATCCAATAAGCAAGGTGCTAACATTTCTATCTGGTTATACGAGAAATGCAGCATATATTGCATATTTATAAAACCAGTATGTGTGAATTTCCTCATGAGAAAAGAGAGTAGTATGCGTAATTTACTTTCTTATATTCTTGATCACCAGATCTTGGACTACCTGTTGGGGAAAGGGCATAAAGCTCTGTTTCGGCGAGCTGAATTGAGAACACTAGTTGACATGCACGGTAACAAGGTACTTAACCTATCACTCTCCGCTGAATTAAGGACTGTTTTTCTATCCCTCTTTTACTTTCAGAGGATGCAGCTTGTCTGATGTAAATGAATTTTAAGCTTGTCCTAATTTAATGTGAACTGTACCGCTACCTGCCAATGCTGCTAACTTCTTCGTGTTGTTACAAATCAGGCGGGGAAGGGGGGAGAGTTGTCGCTTCATGAGACAACTATAATTGCAGGAGCACTTGAGCTCACAGAGAAGACTGCAAGGGATGCCATGACTCCTATATCTGAAACTTTTGCTATTGACGTCAATGCCAATCTTGACAGGTACATTGTACCTGAGTATGCATTATCATTTACCAAAACAGTAGAAGTTATATAACTTAAATGCTTACATAAGAAGTGAGATGCATATTGCATAAGATAAGAATATTTGATGTCTTTGAGCAGGGTTCTGATAAATTTAATCTTGGAGAAGGGACATAGCAGGGTTCCAGTGTACTATGAACATCCAACAAACATAATCGGTCTTGTCCTGGTAATTTCCTGCTGGCTCAGAGCTGTCGAAGTATCGTTATCTTTGCTACATAAATTGATAAGATCCGGACAAAACTTAGCAATATGCCGTTCTTCCTTCGCATATTCCAAGTTTCAAAACAGATGAGGGTTCAGGTCACCCGTCCCCTTGGCCCAGCCACGAACTAACTTAAAATTACATATCCCTGGCAACTGACTTTCTTGCTTGAATCAAGCTGGGAAATGCTTGTGTCCCAAAAGAAAATTCGTTCATCTTTACCGCTTACATGAGCCTGTATAGATTCAAACTACGTCGCAAGCACTGCCTGAGTCTGTCTAGATTCCAAATGAATCATGATTCAAAATCGAGCTTCTGTTGAGTTAAAATAGCTATCTCATATGGATGCCTGACTCTGTAAATGTATGGTTACTAATTATGGTGATAACATCTTAAGAGTTTATATTCTGACAAACAGGTGAAGAATTTGGTGACCATTAATCCAAGAGACAACCTTTCGGTGAAGAATGTAACAATACGGCGCATTCCAAGGTAGTTAAGCTAGAAAAAATCGTCCATAGCTTTTGCATGGTTATTGCATTAGCACTGACAAACTGGTGTTTTCTTAGTTGAGTGAATCATAGCACTTACTCACATTTCACATTGTTAAATAGTCCCCTGACTAATTAGTTTGCAAAACATGCTAGAGTTTCAGCGACAATGCCATTGTACGACATACTTAATGAATTCCAGAAAGGTCTCAGCCACATGGCTGCGGTTGTGAAAAAGCGCGATGGCACGACCGAGAAAGAAAGCGCCAATCTGTCGAATGGTGGTGAGGAATAACTTACAGTCTATAGATTTTCTTGCTCATCTATTCCTCTGTCTCGGTCTTACTTTTCTAAGCTGATTTCTACATGTGAAATGCCACTTCAGTAAGAGAAGTGAGATTGAACATTCCTGGAGAAAGCTTTTATCAGAGGAAAAGCTCAAGGGCTAGACGATCATTGAGGAAGTCAAAGAGATTCAGTGCAAATATTTCACGAAGGGAATACTCAAAAAGCAGAAGGTGGTCAGAGGAAGTTCATCCTGCGATCCTGCCAATTAAGGAAAAATCACTTTCAGCAGAAGAAGTAATTGGGATCATTACTATGGAAGATGTCATTGAGGAGCTTCTAAATGTAAAGAAAAAGTTTCCTCCTGTAAGTAAGTTTTCTTAGTTCTATCACCTGAAGGTTGGTAATTTTCTTGGTGTAGGAGGAGATCTATGATGAGACAGATCATCTTGAAGCCAATTCCTTCCTTGTCTAGGCTCGGCCGCATCAGCACAGACAAGTGACACGGGGTGTATGTATTCTTGGAGCATCAAATCAATGTTCTATGATGTTCATTAATTTCTTCCATAGACTATCAATTGATTGATTTGCCCAAGTTATTTCTTCAGTTAACGATGTCCAATTATGCAATATTTCAATCCCTGACTTCCCATATTAACAATTCAAACAGCATCTGCTGCTGTAGATGATCCACACATAGCTTTGACTTCTCACAGGAACATGTTTGGCGCTCTAACATAATACAAACTTCCTTCTTCATAAACAAGAAATCATTTACCAAATAAATATGTTTTTTTCCAGGAACTCAACTTGACATGAAATAAATTGCCAAAAGCAATATATCGATGTTGAAATACCCACCTATACCAGATTATAGCTGTGTATTCATTTTGAGTTCTTCTAAACAGCTGGTGGCTTACACGTTTGAAGTTAAATGGTATCAGATTACTGTTATTCTAACAGATTGGTTATTTAGCTTGATGATGTATGATAAGTTAGATAATCATGAAAAGAAAATAAATAGCTAGATTACTTTCAATATTCAAAACATATTATACAAAGGTTATGCCAGAAATTAGAATTATTGCTTGGGGAAGTGAAAATGAGAAACAAATAAATAGAACAATGATGGACAATTGGACATGTGGGCAACCAGTCCAGTCCAAGACCGAATTCTACAAGTCACTCCACTTGTAGGGGAAGTGCACAAATAGCCTCTTGGAAGACCGTTGTTAAGAGAATAGCCATAGTTTATAATATTTTAAAATTTAGCCGCTTCAAAATTAAATTCATGACTTGCGAAACTAAGATTGTAACTTCAGAAATACGAGCTTAAACTTAGAAGGGAACATCTAAAGTTGGCATCCCCATAATAATGCCTGAAGTTAGCATAAACTTAAACTCCTAGGTAAACGACATATACTTCGAATGAAGTATAGTTAGACCTCTCTATAACAACATTCTTATATAAAAATACTTCATTATAAAAGTCAAATTTTTTCCGGAACCAATTTTCATGTTATGTTATATATATTCTCTATAATAACACTTCGTTATAACATCTAAATATATTCGGAACAAACGAGATTGTTATAGAGAGGTTTGACTGTATTAGGCCTCATTTGTTTTTTTTAAGATTAAGACGTCTGAATCTGAATACACATCTTAATATCAAGACGTATATTAAGGTTAAGACATCTGAATCTGAATACACATCTGAATATATTAAGATGTGTATTAAGATCTGAATATAAATAATTAAGACTGTTTGATTTTTAACATCTGAATGTATAAAATATTATTTGAAAATTAATAAACATAAAATTCAAATGAAATAACTAATCTTATATTCTATCAATAAAATATATAATTTTTTAAAATATGATAGTTGTTGGTGGTGATGGCTAACGGGTGAATGCCGACTGGAGGCGGTGGTTGGTGGTAGTTTTGGTTGATGATGGTGGTTCGTGCTAGTAGCTAGTAGTGCTTGGTAGTGGTGGCGATTATGATTGAGGATGGTGGTGGTGGTTGGTGATAGTTAATAATGGCG